>JAOBRD020513619.1:0-17063 GCA_027575215.2 Hydrozoanthus sils | reverse complement strand
GTAGTAGTAGTAGTAGTAGTAGTAGTAGTAGTAGTAGTAGTAGTAGTAGTAGTAGTAGTAGTAGTAGTAGTCGTAGTCGTATTAGCAGTAAGTAGCAGTAGCAATAATCTATAGCTTAAGTATAGTTAACTATACTTATAGTTGCTGGGTTGTAATGTTATGTGAGAACAAACTTGTAGACACCAGATGTAGAATTAGCTTATCCTGACACTTTAATGGCGACCCGTGTTAATGTATTGCATTAACTTTGAGGCCAGAATTTCGACTGAAATTACCGTTAATGATAACGATAACGATAATTTTATTTCATCACTTCCTTTGTACTACCATCTTTATGATAACAGTAAAAATAATGAACACGTCCATAGTGGTGAGGAGACTGCTAGAAAGCACCAATGCTTATATAAAGTAGACCCCTTTACAATAAACTATTTCAAATTATATATTGGGATTTCATAGTGGCTGATCATTACATATAGTTAAATATCAGTTGAGTTTTATTCGACGTTTTTAGTAATCAATATTTGAGCCAATTAAGAAAGAAGTGCTTTTGTTGAAAAACATCTTTTTAAAATGATCAAAAGTCACTTTCGATAGAATAAATTAAGGTTAGTCCGTTTTTGCTTTAGCCGTTGCATCGGTGAACTTACCTCAATTGCAAGTTAAATTGGCAATTTTAGCCAGTCGATCGTGTCGTTAAATCCTCATTTAATCGTTTTATTTTTTAAAGCAATGTAGTATGCTACGGTGTGATGACTTAAACCAATAGAACTGAAGGTGACTTACCTGTTTGGGATTTCTTCGATTTTGTAAGCTTATGTCCGATGAGGTAGTATAAAATGCAAATGGCTGCAAGAGGAAAAAAGTACAAAAAAAGAAATGCTAGTAGAGTATAGAGTTTCTTGTCGAACACGGACCATGATTCTATACAGCCAAATTTTCCTTTGGTACACGGGCTCTCCAGTTCTGTCATATAGATCAGCAACGGACTTGAGAAAACGCCCGAGAACACCCAGATTGCGCAAAGTACAAGTTTTGCATGTCTGATTCTCAACTTGGTATGAAAAGGACGAACGATTGAATTGTAGCGATCAATGGCGATGGCGATGAGTGTCCCCACTGAAGCAGCTAAAGTGATCGCTTGAAGAAAAGAAATCACTTTGCACAAGAGCAAGCCGAAAGGCCAGTAAGCAAGCGTTGCTTGTGCACTAGCCGTTGGAACGTTAATAAACGAAACGAGGAAGTCAGCAAAAGCTAAATTTGCTATGTAAAGATTTGTGACAGTGTTCATCCGAGGCTTTCGGTAAGCTAACATCACTAAAGCGTTGCCAATGCAGCCGCAAACAGCTATGAGCCCCGAAGTGAAAAGCCTTAAAATAGTTATTGCAGTATCCTCTTGTGAACGATCCATTAAATCACAAGTTGTTTCGTTCTTTACAAAATTCAGTGTATTATTCATGCTTTCAAGCATTAAGAGTCTTCAATTGCTTCAATTACTTCAACCGCTAGGAAATTTCGTCAGCTCTTCTTTTGTAAACTAAAATCTAAAGCGACGCACCTCATAGACTGTCTGCTTCTGACTCTGGGACTAAACAACGAAGTGGATTAAGTTAAAACTTCAAAAGACAAAGGTTTCTCAGCCAAGCGTGCTTGAAATTTAAATTTTCCTCGACTCCACACAAGATTAATCCATGAAAACACCGAATAAATAGTAATATTTGTTAGATAAACCTGTTTAAATATGATTTTGCCGAACAGTGTCTAATCCAGCTATGTCGACGCTTCTAGGTCTGAAGCAGAAACCACTTTCTCCATAGAATGTCTTAACTCCGTTAGCACAACAAAATGGTAATCTCTGCCTGCAGCTGCTTAAGTTCGCCGCAAAGTCAGTATGTTGGTCGAGTAGTCAGATGAACGGAACTTGTATGATGTTTACTAAGTAAAGATATTTGTTTTTTGCTTGCAATGCAAAAAAAAATGTGCTTTCCGGTTGTAAGACTTCATATAAATTCTTTGTGATAAAAATGTTGATTTGCATGATTCAAAAAATAGACAGCCCAGCCGCAATTTAAATTCCAGTTTGCGACGTAAATGTAATCACCTTGTCGGGTGGTAAAGGAAATTTGAAATGCCGACCTAATCATACACGAGGGCAGAATCACTGTTCTTCTTGTTGAAATAAAGTGAGGTTTACTTCAAGTATTTTAGACACTTGGTAATAATTTCCGTCCTTCACCTTCACTTCATAAACACCCAGCTAACAAAGCGGAAATAAAGCTTTTTGAGGACGCGTTTTCGCCTTCTTCACAGAACTGTTTACAAAGGCAGGTTTAAAGAGATCCAGTTTAGTTTTTCTGTCGCAAGTTTTATTTCACAGTCTCACGTACGGTAGTATAATTTTGCCGGGTTTCTTTGGGATATAAGGCTCAAACGGTTGAGCATTGAATAGTAAGCAACTTTGTAACAAAAGCAATTCATTCTTTATGTTTGTCATTCTCGTTTCTCTTCTTATTCTCTTCTAGTTTATGACAAATACGAACCACAACAGTTGCAATGAATTCCTATCACAAGAAAATCTATTTTAAGTAAGGTTGTGGGAGTGAAAAAGGAGTTGAATCCGATCCGTTTTTATTTAGAAATTGCATGATAAAGGGCCCCGCAGTGTTTCACATTTGAATACGGTGTTTGTGATATAAAACGCGATAAGCATTAATTTGTGAAACGCACCGGTGATATTTGGTTCGGTCATAAATAAACATACACTTTTTTTTACAAGAACCTTTTTTATAAGTACATGAGGCTGAAAAATGTCAAAAAAATATTAAGAGCATTCTAAGAGCATACTCATGCTGAGGAAAGGCGAAGAACTGTTATTTCAGATACTGTACTTGTAAGGTTATTGAAATATTACTTTTCTCGGTTAAAGTTCATCTGTGTTGTGTTGGGCATACATGAAGCAAAAGTTTGTTATAAGTATTTTATTATTTATTATTATATTTCTTTTTTACCGCCAACGATATATGTGCTTCATTTGGTTTGTACGAATGGAAATAACAACTGTACACCCGGCGATATTATAAGAACAGTATAAGAGCATTTGAGACTGAAGTCCTCAAAATATTTAAGAACGTTCAACCCCAGTCTAAAAATTCGACGTTCTTATCATGAAGAAAGAAGTGTATCAGTCGTTTGTTCAAGTTTGACTTTGAATTTTTATGATGTCAATAACTATACGGTTATCTTTGAAATAATGACCATACAGTGCCTGTTATTATCTGGACCCTAATAAAAACTATCCCAAAAATAAAACAAGGACGTGATAAGATCAAGCCGGAGTGGCGAGCCGGCTCGATTGTGAATTGTGTAGTTTGTTTTGCTAGCTTTTTTGTTGTTTTTTTCCTAGTGCTAGTTTGGCTAGTGTTGCTGCAGTTTCTTTTGACAGCACACAAATCATATTAATGTTTTCTTTTATGTTTTCCCTCGGCATTTTCCATTACCTAGTCCATACTGCAAAAAACTTCCGTTTCATTTGACAATAATTTTCAACCAACATGCAGCTGCCTGGCTCATCATATGTCCAAAATGGTTTTTTTTGGCTATATACAAAAACTGTAAAGTTTTCGATTTATTAACTCTGTGTATAGCTAGATCATGCGTGCCCGTGTAACCATACTGAATCATTAGGATCGATTTATCATATTCATCTACCAAACACACAATTTAATCATGCACACAAATACAAGAATTAATATTATCAACCGCTTCAGTTCGGTGTGTTTCAACGTTGCCAATTGAATATTTATGCTGGAAATGTTAGCTCGTGTGTAAACGGAAGGAAGACTTATTTTAAATAATTGAACAAATTGTTAAAAAGCCGGAGATTTTTGTAAACTAACTGAGCAAGAGGTTAAAGTCTTGAGTTTCTTTAATACATTTTTAAAACCAGTAGACAAAGTTTACTGACCGACGATGAACGGAGATTTATCAGCAGTAGTTTTTATACCACCCTATAATTATATATACAAAGAGTCGATCGAGATTACTTAATGAAGAGCGCGCGCGTATGGGTTTACTTTCCATGCTATAATGCTCTATTTATTTTATACATTTTGAGATTTTATTGCTTTTATTTGCTCACCTCTAAACTGATAGTCAGAAAAAAACGCTTAATTCACAGCCATTCTAGCGGGGCGAAGAATTATTCTAGCCTTGTTGAAAAATTCGAGACAAAAATAAAAAAAGCTCGAACATACTGAAATTATTTTGTGAACAAGAGCCCGAAAAGGCTGTCGAAAATACGATTTGTCTTGGTGCTTTTTGATTGGACACAAGCTTTCTCACGTGTGTGAAAATCGTTTCGCCTCTCTGATTGGATATAAACAGTAGCAAGCTTGGTTTCACATAATGAGTTCCCAGTATGAATGAAAAGGAATTTATGATAAAGGTTAGTTCAGAAAAATGTTCTCGCTTTGTCGATTTATGCTCGGACGCCATTTATGCACCAATATTGATGGGACTACAAATAAAGATGGCAGAGTTTTTAAGTTTACTGTAGTTAATTAAAGGTACACGTAGTTTTATCTCAGGCCGGATGTCATCATCTGCAAAGCTACCTGTTCCTTTTGAAGCGACGCTTTCATTTCAGTAGCATAAAATAAAGCGAGCCAGCTGGTCTGAACAGAATCTGATTAACTTCTTTCTCTCTCGTTGTTTTGAAATTGTCTGTCCTCTTGGCTAAACGAGCAGGAAGCAGATATAGATAGGGTGTTTGTTGCAAATATTTACTACAAACTCTGAGACACCACGGAGCCAATTAAGTTTCGGAAGCTAAATTTGAATACTGAGTGAGTTGGGCATTTTTATCTATTTTTATAAGATTTTATCGCTCTTTAAGGCCGTTGAAACTAATTCAATTGCCCTGTATTGCTTCATTGAAACAAGAGTCACACTGACTAAGCACAAGTGCCATGAATAAGGGACGTGAAAGGGTCATTTCGGTGTGCTTACATGAATTCACGAATGTCCTGAGACGTTATTTGTTCAAAATATGTAGTTGCGTTCTTCCTAATTAAAAACTCTAAAATCGTTTGGTTCAAAAACGTTCTTGTAAACAATTTTTTTTTTCTCAGAACGAAGTAATAATAATTTGTGGGCAACTGTTTCGTGAATATTTTTATATTTCACCGTTGACTGATGAGTTCGCCCCTGACAACCATGTGACGTCAAGCGGCTATGTTGGGAGTGAAACCCAAGAGCTGGTCACGTCCACACTTGTTAGTTCATGATAGCTATTTTGAAATTAGGAAGTTGATTAAAGATGCAACCTGCAGAGATTTCGCTGCTGTTTTTCTTTTGTGGCTTTTCTTCGTGATACCGGTGAGAAATTAGAGTGTAAACGTACAAAACTGACAAGTCGAGATGGTACGATCTATAATGTTTCATGTAGTTTCTTTTGAATTTTTTAACAACAATCATCGATGTTTAAAAACCATTCATTCAGCCCTATGTTCTTAAGCACAAAAATTGTCCTTGGGGCTCACATAAATAAGACATAAAAAAGCATGAAACTTTAGCTTGTTTGAAAAAATAATATAGTATCGTTATACACCGCCTGAGAATATTTTTAGTCGGAAAAACCTTAATGCAAGTGAAAGAAGCCCTCTATGTCTTGGTTTTCAAAGCCAGGAAATCTTCATCAAAACAAAATAATGATTCACTTTGTTCGGTTAGAAAGAAGGTATGGCAATCCACATCAAATAAAATTTAGTTTAGTTTTGGCTTTAAATTCGGGATTCTGTGAGATAACAAAAGAAAGTTATTTTTAAGAACCCTTGAAGGAAATTATTGAAAAATGATCACGACGAACGAGGTATTCTCTGTCCGGTCAATTTTTCAATATGTCAGTTTCAATCACAAAATGCTTCCCACTCACCGCTGTCTTTACGTCAACGTTTAAGACGTCCTTGCATGCAGGCGGCAAATATTCTCTTTAATCGCGCCTGTGTTTTATTAAGTAAAACAACAACAGGAAACTGAGACAGTTCCCGCCAACAAAAAATATTAAAAAGAGCGTTTGGACAATCTGCGCGCGGCAAGCGTACTACATACGTACCTCTTTTGTGCCATCTTTTGGGTGTTGGCACTTATTTTTGTCAAGAACAATTTTAAGAACAACGAGGATCTGATTGGAAACCGACTACTGGACAAAGTTTAAGAACAATTTAAGAACAAACTGAGGCTCGTGCTCGATTACTAATTTTTATTTTCTAAAACTGAACTCAGCTTCAATCTTTGACTGAACGATACAGAATGAATAAAAAAAATGAATCGCAGCTTTTTTAATCAGTCATTGTTCAGAAGTTTGTTCCCTACAATTCGTTTTCCAATACATACACTGCAATACTTTAGGTTTAGTTTTTATTCGATCTAATCTACATCGGGAATAAGAATAATTTAAGAACGATTTGAAGCTTAAATTGCCAATATATAAATTTAAAGAACGAGCCTCGGCAAAATTTACTGGTTCTTATTCAAAAAAGCGTACAAATGGTCAGTCGACGTACGCACATTCTTGCTTATAAGGTCAAGGAATTTGACCTTATGTATATAGGCTATACTACACTCTATAGGTAATCACATTTAAAAATATTTTTCACGAGTGGGTTTTTTGAAAAGTATCAGAATTGCATGAGCCCGTATAGAGCGAATAAAATTTGGGTAAAATTTCCGTACTCACACTTTCTTAATTATGCATACAGTAATGGCCATCAAAACTTATATTTTCATGAAGTTTATGGTCGCCAAACTCCACATTTTCATTTCGGGAATTAAAAGATATAATCCTAACCCCAGCCCTAACCATTACTCCTAACCCTAACTGCGATTTCGAGTATTTTTGGTTGCTCGTAAAGAGAGATTTACCTCCGATATTTTGGTCTGAAGATCAATAGCTTCGTATGCATAAGGGAAAAGGTCAAAACAGTGGTACTTCCTAGGAACCCAGTTTAGGGGGATGGGGTTTATGTGCCGCCACCCACCGCCTTTTTTCAAAAAGGCTGAAATTCAGGAGCAAATATCATGTTCAATAAAATAGATGTTGATAAAATGCTTGCACCAACGCCTTCCTTCTGGAGAGAGGAGTCCATAATACAATAAAAACCAATACCCCTAAATCAGGTTTTGAGAGGGGGGTGGGGTAGGGGGTCTGTGCCGCCACCCACCACCTCCCCCGACGAAATTGGGTTCCTCAAAAACACCATTGTTTTGACTTCTTCCCCAATCAAGTATGGTTGAGTACGGAATTGTAGCCGAAATTTGAACTTTTCGAAAAGACAAGAGTGGAAATTATTTCCCAACTTAACGAAAAAAGTCGTGTGACTGCTTAGTAATAATAACATGAAATAAAAAAAAAGTTTCGGTTAGGAATTGACGCGCCCGCACCACGCAGTCGAAAGCAAACAATTGACTGGTTCTTTTCGATCTCTATTTTAATGTTTATCATCTAGTCATAAAAGCGAGTTGCTAAAGTGGTCGGTGAGAGTTATCCTGCGAAAATTATTAATGGATTGTTTGTCAATAGGTGAGCAATAGCTGTTAGAGAAAGAAAGGCTACTGCATGTAATGTTGCAAGTTTGTTTCAGAGGATGGAAAATATTGCACGGTTAATTGCTGTTAGTTTGTAAGCTAAGAAGTAACAAACACGAGTGGAATTTATTGAATTTGGATGATGTATAATTGGAATTTATAAAATTTGGAATATTACATTCTGTATCCTTATAAATATGTTGATTAAGAACAACTTCATCCCTAGGGTTTGAAATTTGTTCTCCACTTGTTCTCCATCACTGGCATTCATTTAGTTTTCAAAGACTTTTCAATTCAAGGACTTTTCACGGACTGGTTTGTTATTTAAGGATTTTTCAAGGACTGGCTTGTTAATCAAGGACTTTTAAAGGACTGGGTTTGTTTTCCAAAGACTTTTCAAGGACTGGTTTGTTTTTCAAGGACTTTTCAAGGACTGGTTTCTTTATCAAGGACTTTTCAAGGTCTGGTTTGTTTTTCAAGGGTTTTCCAGGAACTGGTTTGTTTTTCAAGGACTTTTCGAGGACCCGTTTGGTTTTCAAGAACTTTTCAAGGGGTGGTTTGGTTTTCAAGGACTTTTCAAGGACTGGTTTGGTTTTCAAGGACTTTTCAAGGACTAGTTGGGTTTTTAAGGAATTTTCAAGGACTGGTTTGGTTTTTAAGGACTTTTCAAGGACTGCTTTTGTTATCAAGGACTTTTTAAGGACTGGTTTGGATTTCAAAAACTGGTTTGGTTTTCAAGGACTTTTCAAGGACTGCTTTGGTTTTCAAGGACTGGTTTGGTTTTCAAGGACTGGTTTGGTTTTCAAGAACTTTTCAAGGACTGATTTGGTTATCAAGGACTTTTTAAGGACTGGTTGGGTTTTCAAGGACTTTTAAAGGACTGGTTGGGTTTCCAAGGAAGTTTCAAGGATTTTCAAAGACTGGTTTGTTTTGCTATTGCATTTGAAGGACTGGTTTTGTTTTTTTTCTAACATTTCTGACGAGAACAAATAATAGGACTCGAGGTCCCCTTCGAGGTCTGCCACCCGGGACCCACGGTTTAATGTCCTTGTCCGAGAAAACGTGAAGGTCTAACCTTTTCCAGATGTTAGAGCAAAGGCAGCACATTTTCCTCAGTTATACTAAGACCCTCAATGAAGGTCCGAGGAATTGAACCCACCACCGCATGACAGACTGGCGCCTTTCCAACTGAGCTAACCAGGACTGACTTGATTTTCAGGGACTTTTCAAGGACTCGTTTGTTTTTCAAGGACTAGTTTATTTTTGAAGTACTGGCTTTCTTTTTCAAGGGCCTGAGATAGTTATTCTTGACAACTAGTGAAGAATTCATGTGAGTATGGTGAAAAAAAAGACACTGCAAACTTCCTTTGAATTTATGCTTTGTATGTTTATTTCAATCTGATTTTAAATAAATACCGAGGAAAAAAAATGATAGAAACTTATCTAGAAAACGATCTAAATAGGTTAATAAGGCAACATCTAGACGAACATAATATAGAGGGCAATGAAATTTAGTTCTTCTGAATATCTGACCCCTAAAACATTATTCTTTAAATTACTTTGCAAAGCTTAACTGTGCAAATCAATACAAAAAATTCATTTATTTTCTACAAAGGCAAATCGATTTACAGTTGGTCTCAGTCTTTCAGTTTGTTTCCGTATCAGGGAGAATGAAAGACAAGCTCCATTGTATCAGTCTATCTAAGTTTCTTCCCCTCGCCTTAATATTGCCAATCTCCTTTAAATAAGCTAATAATGAAACTATAGTATAACCTAAACCCTGTATATCGTCCCTAAAGATGGAACTATAGTATAACCTGAACCCTGTACACATACGAGGGTAGATACATCGACGACGAAGGCAAATCACATTTTTTATCTCCCCTTTTCGATCATAATGGCTAGTTTGTTTTTTCTTTGTCCGAGATACGCTTTATGAAGAGAAAAAGATAAAAGAGTGTTTTCCTTGAAGGTAAATGAAAACAGACATATTTTTCTGTAGGTCGTTATCGTAATTGTAAAAATTTGAAAACTAAGCTTTTCACGTTATAATTATCGAGCCTACAGCGTGCAGGTGGCCAACACGGTGAATTCTAACGTGTAAATATTGTATTCACTATTATTCTCTGCCGTCGTCCTCGTAGCTACCTACAGTTAATAAACTGCAAATCTCTTTGTTTTAAACTGATTACTATAGACTAGGGCAAGAGGTATACAGGAGTTGTGTAAGTCAAGTTGTGTACTAATTTTAACTAATCGCTACAGAATCAAACTGTACTACGACGGCCACGAAACCGATGCGTTTAATCTATGCTAATTAATGCAATAGTACGCAACAAGTCTGTCGGTTCGGATCCTGCTAGTTCCACAACCAATTAATTAGGATACAGCAAATAATCATTATCGATTGTGCTTCGTTTGATTTACTTACATGATCACAAATCCTGTTTTGATAAAACATAAATAAAATCTTATTACCGATCAAAATTACACCTAGTGGGGAATTGGGCACCAGTACTGGCCCTAGGCCCCAGAAGAAACCATTGCTAACGGACTCAGTTGCCAATGAACCAATCAGTACACATTCCCTATCAACCCAGGAAAAACGCTTAAGCCAAGCGCAGCAGGGTTCAAAATCTCCATCCTAGTTCGATACGAATGAATTATACACTCCCTGATCAATAAGGAATGCAGGAGAATGTAGGCCAAGCGTCGTTCAACTGAAAACCTCAGTCCAGGTTACCGTTCGTTTATTGCGATACTCGACATCTCTCTATCTGAGACCCAATGTCACCAATTACCGATTTCAACGTTCAGCGGGCTAACCACTACCGCAGAGATCTCCGCTGGGTGAAATAGTGTTATGGTTATCGTTGTTGACTGCTTCTCTGAGAAAGAAGCAGTCTGACTAGTGCTATCTGATAGTCGTGCCCACTCTTCCTCTTTTGTGGGGGCCGTGACTACTGTGGGCGGGCCCTAAGAAAGAAAAACAGAAAAACAGCTGTTCTGAAACGTTTGCAGCCACAAATCTGTAGAAATACCTTTTCTCCTATGTTTTGTCCCGAAATGAGTTTTTCCTTCTGCTTTATAACTTTCAAGCAACCCAGCTACAACGGCTAACCAATCAACCATTTTCTATCCTACAACACGGTATAACTTATGAGGACTTATATACTAACTGCCTAAGTCCAAAATCTATATACTAAGTTACATTTATTAAAAAGAAACCTGTGTTCCTCGAGTGACGTGTTTACTATGAAATATATTAGAGAGATTAAGTAAATGTCCGTGTAAGAACTGGGGACCTCCCATTGTTCTGCGGAATTTCACATTTCCCCACACCAGAATGTTTAAATTTTCATACTGAGAATACATCGACCAGTATACAACATAGTTTTTTAGTAAAAAGCAGTGAAACTATTTTAAAGCAGTGTTTCTTTTGTGCTATAATATTTAAGCCAATCGTAGAGCTCCAAAACAAAAGCAAAGAAAAACAATTAGCAATGAAAGCTGAAGTTGACTATGTTATAAGTGCAACATGGCGGCCTCCATGGGATTGACTAGTGCTTTCTTTACCCATTTTTGCAGAGTATTAATAAATGAATCGTCTTAGAAAGTACATTTTTGGAATCCTAAATTAATGTTTCATATCAAAAAATAATTTTGGAGTACGTGATCCCTGTGCTGGAGGAGAAAAATTCATCAAAATGAAAGGGGGTCAACACAAAAATAAGACTCGGTAAGTCCTAAGTTTTTCCCTTCTTTAAAAGATCCTTTGTATCTACAAATGCAATCTTATTAAGAAGGAGAGTCTAACTCACCAAAAAACCCGTCAATTTCGATGTTCACGTCACTCTCGGGCGAGATACGTGTCGTGTCGCCATGGTTACCGTGTGTCGAATGAGTGTCAGCAGCCAGTGGGTGGCTGTTGCTGATGGGCATACTGACGCCCGTGATACCAGTAATACCGGTCATTAAACCAAGCGGTTGGTTGATGGCTCCCATAATTCCCCGCGGGTTGATGCTGGTGCCCATTGGTGTTGATAGCCGCCGGTTAGTCATGTGTGGTGTTTCGGTCTGGAAAAGACAGTTCGTTGATCTAGTCAAACAATACTTAATGGAAGAGTTGGCCAAACAAGTTAACGGATTAACAACGAGTACGAGTTTTTCCCATTCGTCATACTGCGCGTACGGCACACGTCACGTTGCCAAAGTCTCGTAGTTCATGCGGCCAGTTTTCTTGCAAACCTCGTTGTAAACAAGAGATCGTAGAGTTTTTGCAACACAACGAGATAGCGAGATTTCTTACCAATCTCTGGCACACACAGTATAACGAATGGCGAAAACCTCAACTCGTTGTCCAGTTTGAAATTTTCTATTAATAGAAGTGCCACTAACTGTAAATACCAATAATGGTATACCAATACTAAAACTTTATAGTAAGAAATTTTTAAAAACTGTAAAGGGCAAAAACTGCAACTCTTCCAAAATGTTGCAACACAATTATTTTTAATCATTTGCGCGAAACATTCAGTTTGAGCATTTGTAAAAACGATCTCTGGATACAATTTCAAACTAGTAGTTCTTACGTAGAATGCAGTGCTGCCGGACGGCGAAAAGATTTTTGGTTTTCTTTGTTGTTAGTTTTCAAAATTTGTTTGGTTTATGAAGGACAAGAAAATTGTGTAGGCGTTTTCAAGGTCAATTAAAATCCAGGACCAAACTGAAACCAACGTTGAATGAACGTCCTACGCAAAGGCTAGTCCATGTGCTTTGCCTTCAGATATATCAAAGATGCCGATTTGCTGTTCAAAACATTCTTACGAAAAAGTTGATTGGCTCCGACTCGTTGAACCAACCTTATATGGAAACGAAAGCGAAGTCGACTTTCTGTGTCGCTATATGACCGCTGACGTCGCTTCACTCCGTCAGCAATCACTAGCTTTCGACTGTCATCCTACAACCTTTCCCAATTTGAAAAACTCGACATTCTAGAATGAGGTGCTCCTCGAATAAGCGTTTATTTGACCAAACATACCAAAAAATCGTTCATATCATTATCAACAGGCTCCGTCCAACTCCATCACCACCCCAACTAATCGACACTCCTGGTCTTCAGAGACGCGTAGTATTAGATTGAAGTACAAAACTGTATATCTTTGAACATTCAACTTGTGTTCGTAACAAAAGCGGGATGAAACAGCTAAGTTTGTTTTGACAGATCCTGTCAACATTTTGACACCTCTTCTGATCGAGTTTGCTAAAATCCCTTTGTTCCTATAAAGTAGATTTCGACAGGGGTTTTTGAAAATTGGAAGATGTTTTCCTAGCAGTCCCAAATATCCACAAAATAAGAAAAGTGAAATGGGAAAACAAGTATCTTGTGTATCTTAGAACGCTCGTACAACTGGGGAAACAAACCTACCGCAAGTAACATTTTACGTCGTGTAAATATATTTCTATAGAATAGTGTTTTTGTCAGCTCGTTTTTCTTGTCATGTCTCTCGCTAACTGCCATCAGGCACACTTAAATGACACGCTGTTACAAAGAGGAATGATATCTAATGGTCGAACCCACTCCTCCTTCATAGTCACTGTCCCACAAAGGAAGAGGAACCTGGGTCCGATAGTCCAGCTTTGTTGGAAGAGTAAAAACAATATATATGGGAAGTCCTCATTCACAATAAAAATGATAGCTTCCGGGCGTGTACACACAAACTGAATTCATGGGAACACTTACCCTGAATGAGTGAGTGGTGTTGGGTCTGGATTCAGTGTAGTTCGGTACCCTCTCACGCACAACCCTTCTGATGAAGTAAGAAGGGTCAAAATAAATACACTGACAATAATAATATGTTGAGGGGAACATGCCAATCTCCTCTACAGCAAAAGAATAGGATTCTCGTTATAAATTCTTAAACAAGGTAAGCTTAACATTCTTACAAAGTAATAACAAAAGGCAAAGCCCGAGGACCCAAAAAGTTTACTTAAGCAAGCGACACGTATCGCTGCCTACTGCTGTAATGCCAACAATTCAAATTGGAGGGTGTAACCACGGCAACGACGTTAATTTCGAACCGGAAAAACACGTGTCATCTTTCCACTTAACACTGTTCCAGATTAAGACAATGCGAAAATGGCTTTTGTTTCCAACATTAATACAAGACCCCCTGGGGGTGTACTCGAGATCATACATAACGGGAGGGTCCGCCGGAGCTTCATAAAGCAAATCCAAAAAAAGGACCCGAGCCTGAAATTTTCAACCTAAATAAATACGGCGGACGTCATTTATTTTAGAGTATGCCCTCTGGGTTCTAAGACCAAAATAAACACATGAACGATTTCTTGACCCAAAAATATCTAGTGTGTAATTTCTCGACCCAAAAAAATACGGTAAACCCCAACAAAACTGACGCTGATGCTGAAACTATATTTTCTAGACATGCAAGCAGGGTGGCCATCGTGTCTCCGCGTTACATACTGAGCCAGGTAAACAAAACAAAGTAAACGAACTCAACAAACCAGACCAACCAAACACGTATATTTGACCCGTCCACATGTGACGTCAAAACCTCACCTCGAGTCGTCTGTAGCAGCACTGGAGGCGCGAACGTTAAAGTGCACTCTGTTTTTCTGCTCAGTAAGAAAGAGAATGGTGAATCAGGCTTTTGTATTATGAACTTAGCCTCCGATTGTTCAAACGCCGATCAGCCCTAACCCGGGGATAAACTTTTAATCCATATTCGTGTTTCTTACGATCCGATAACTTACTTAGCTTGAAAATTCGTGGTTAACATGAATGTGTTGTTTGAAATTCTCAGCAGCGTTTGTTAGCAAAGAAAACCTTTTATTGTAAGGATATAGCCGTTTGAATTTTTCGTTAACCCGGTGTTAGAATTAACCGACTCTTGAACAACCGGGCCACAAGTCCCTAGAATAATAAAATTATATTTAGTGTAAAGTTAAATGTGTTTAATGTCTTTAAAAATGGATAAAGTCCAAAAACTTTACAGTTTACACGTGGTTAAAATGGTGTTAAAAACATTGACGTTTTCCCTTTTCTCGTGGAAGCCTTCATCAGTGAGTAGAGTGATGAACATCTGTAAAGAAAACGGGCTGCCCTATCAATCCTTATTGCTATGGGCAAACTAGCATGGGAATTCGTTTTAAGCAGGCCTGAGAGGGGTTGAGCAATGTCAAACGCGGAAAGACGGATTTCACGTACACAAACAAAATGCTCACCGCACTACTCCTTGCTGGGTTTTGGCCAGGCAAAGTGTCAGTATACACTGTCTTTTCCAACGGGGGAAGCGTACCGCTCCTTGAACCCCTAGGGAAACAAAGACATCAGTACATTTAAACACTGCAGTCCATATCATTTAAAAACACAGCTGTCTATTTGTTTAACTCATTACTCACTCCTAATTTTTATCGTCGTAAGCAATTTACCGTGTTTGTAAAAAAGGGGGAGATAGTTCTCACAAACCTGACCAACTCACAATTCTTAGCGCACCAACCAGCCTTTTGCATTGACGAAGATGGCGACTGGCATAGTTACCCATAGTTCTTAGCTAACTAACCAGCCCATTTTCTTGAAATTTTGGATAGAGATAGCATTTGATAGAATCTTCCATAGTTCTCAAATGCACAGCGTAACCTTTTGTGGAGTGATGCCCATTAACCCAGATCTTTTTAAAACGCTCAGTAAACTTTGCAAAAAACAAGTAAAACACTAAGAACAAGCAAACCATGAACACATTTGGGGGATCTTGGTAAAAAACACCCGCGGTTCCTACTTTATAGTTGTTAAATGTAAGGTAAAAGTGAAAACTGTCATTTGACTGATGAAGACTAATGGTTTTAGTCGAGTTGGTCGAAACATGTGCTCTTAAATTCCAGAAATTGATCTATAAATAAATTCCTACTGTTTAGTGTACATAAGCTCTTCGAACGCGCTCTGTAATCTATACAAGTATTTAAAACCAGTTAATACTGATGCCAAAAGACAACTTTCTTTACTCGGTAACCACAATAAATACACTCTTACCATGGCTGCGGAGAGACTGGGTTCAAGGAATGTGGAGGCGACGAGAGTCGTTCGTTTCCAGTGTAACTAGAAGAAAAGAGGTTTTGGAACAATATTTACATTGAAGGAACTGGGATTTGATACTTCATAAATTATGCGTAATACAACTAGTGATATTTACAGCCACAGGCAAATATATCTACTCTGGTAACATTTAGTGAGCATTCTGAACTTCACGGAGGACACTGAGTACAACGCTAACCATTTTCATTCACTTCGCTCGAGATGACACAAAATTGACCCTGTTCACGCGCTGGCAGTTTTGGAAGTTTCAATGCGTTAAGTAACTATAAGACGTCAAATTTTTCCATGCAAGTAACGTTTTCGTACCTTGTACTTTTAAAATACAAGCGGGTGTACCATATGTCTACTGGGCGTTGCTAATCATGAAACGTGAAACGGCGAAATAACGAAACAGGAACTCTTTCTTTACGTAACTAAAAAGGGTCAGTCTTGCGCGCGGTTTACACTGGACATTTATACTGGACATAAGGGAGAAAAAAAAGGAAAACTAACACCGTTCCTCAAATGATTCCATACGGAAGTTTGCAACTTGGTTATAAAGTTAGTTCTAGGGAAAGTGCCTCACAAGTTGAACAATCAGAAAAATTCTGAGTCACTGACGGAAATCCTCTGATTACTGGTCAGATGTTCTAACCACTTAGCTACAGAGTGGCTCACGTGGGAAGCCGAGTCACAGGTTAAGTTATTGTCTATTCTCGGCTCCCAATGTGAGTCTCTGTTGTTCAGTGGGTAGATCAGAGGGTTGCAGGTTCGATTCACGTCAATGACTCAGAATTTCTTCTGAGCATTCAACTAGAGTAGCGCTTTCTTTCGTACCCTAATCGTTAAGCAAAGAATGTTTATTTGTTTATTGTTACGCAAAGAATATATTCTTATATTTATTGTCACGAAAATATCCATATACTTCTTTTGCGCAAAGAATGTTTAATATTTATTGTTACGCAAAGAATATTTATATATTTACTGTTACGCAAAAAATATTTATATATTTATTGTTACGCAAAGAATTCTTATATATTATCGTTTCGCAAAGAATAATTATATATTTTTGTAAAGCAAAGAATTTATTCATTTATTCATTGTTGCGCAAAGAATTTTTATACGTTAATTTTTATGCAAAAAATATTCATATATTCATTTTAACGCAAATAAAATTTGTATATTTATTTTTACACAAAGAATATTTATATTTTTATTGCTGCACAAAGAATGTTTATATATTGTTTCGCAAAGAAGTTTTAGATATTTTGGTTACGCAAAGAATATATATTTACTGTTACGTAAAGAATATTTATTTATCATATACATATCGAGATTTACTCTCTGCATTTCCATACAGTAAATTTCCGTACGTTCATTGTTCTTCGCC
>JAOBRD020513509.1:0-31954 GCA_027575215.2 Hydrozoanthus sils | reverse complement strand
TATAGCCAACACCTTAGCTCCCTATTACAGCCAACACCTTAGCTCCCTATTATAGCCAACACCTTAGCTCTCTATTATAGCCAACACCTTAGCTCCCTATTATAGCCAACACCTTAGCTCCCTATTACTACTAGCACCTTGCTCCCTATTGTAGCCAACACCTTAGCTCCCTATTGTAGCTAACACCTTAGCTCCCTATTGTAGCTCCCTAGGTGAACCAGCACAGCAAAGAACCTTAAGTTGCGTTTAGTTACAAGAGAATGTATTTAGATTTGAATCTTATCTTTGAGAATACACATTTATAAAAGCCAAGACAGTTGTATTTCCAAGCAATGATTTATGAGACTACTGTTTTGTTTTCATTTTCCTAAGATCATTCATTTTTCCTTGCTTCCAGAACTAATTTGTATGCCTAACTAAGCAAATCTGAAAACAATGAAGTTTTACCTAAGGCTTGTCACATGTTACTAAATTCTAAACAACTCTGAGCCTTGGTTTAGATATTGATCCATCTATCTTTCGTATACTCTAAATTAAATCACAAAGAAACTTGTTAGGGTTCATAGTTCAGGAGTGCAACTACCTTTAGGGAAGCCTTTATTGTGGCAGAAAACCTGGAGAGAGTAGAGCGCACTGACCTATAAACAGACAATGATTATTACAATCTGGTCTTACAGATATATAGACTAGAAGCATTACAATCTGGTCATAAGGACATACAGACTAGGGTATTACAATATGGTCTTACGGATGCACAGACTAGAAGCATTATAATGAGGTTTTAAGGACAAACATTCTAGAAGCTTTACAATCTGGTCTTGTGGACATACAGACTAGAAGCATAACAATCTGGTCTTACGGACATATGTACGTACTAGGACCATTACAATGAGGTTTTAAAGGCAAACAGACTGGGAGCATTATAATCTGGTCCTGTGGACATATGGACAATCAGAAAAGAATCATTACAATCTGGTCTTTGTGTACATGCAGATGGTTGCTCCAGTGCAAACATATGTTCTGTCTTCTGAAAATAACTTATTTCAGTCGTTACAGCAGTATGCTGGTGTGGAGACGGTGATAATGGCCATTATAATTACTTCACTTACTTGCAGGTCAACCCTTTCATGCACAAACTTTTCAAGCAGGGGTTGTAACTTCTTCATGGCAGCTCTTTCCTTCTCCATTAGTTCTTTATCAGGGTTTTGTTTAGTATCAACTCCTTCACCCAAAGTACTGTCCTTGGTGGCATATCTCAAGATGCTGTTATACCACAATGTTATAAACAAATTAAAAAAAACAACAATATTTATTGAAAGATAGTTACACAAGTTACTGTCCCAAATGGTTCTCTGATAGAAAAAAATTAAACCTTTGTAAGATCAACTTGAAAGTTGATTGTTTTAAATCATTGTCCTTGAAGGTTTTGAGCTGTTGATGTTTCCCTCTTTTATCAATGCTAGGCCTGTAACAAGCCATCACTTTTTCATAGTGCTCATCTGATGCTAGACATCTATTGTAACAAACAATCAACAATATTATTACCACGCTGTTAGAATGTTTATGAATGCAAGACTTCTATATAACAAACAACCAACGATATACTCACCACGTGGTAAGTGTGCTTATGAAGGCTGGACTTGTGTGCAATGATCCATCAACATTATCCTATAAACGATAAAAAAAATTAAAACACCTTAGTATCAAGTATGAGTGATGACAATAGTAACACAATATTAAGCTAAAACATTGAATTAAGGCTAATGGTGGAGGTGTCCCCCTTTATCTCCTAATTGTGGCTATTGGAGCAGGTGACCCTCTCTTAGCTACAGGTCCAAACCTGATTCCCCTTTACCCAGTTCCGGCCCAAAGCACAAGCATGAAGTTTTCTTTATAATTTTTTTCCTGCTCCGTAAACCTTTTGTTAAAGTATATAATTATGCATCTTCAAATTCTCTTGAAAGTTCTACTGCCAAGTTTGAATCGAGCAAAAAACAGCATAATTTGTGCTTGTTATAAAACAGAGGTGTTACTCCAAATAATGCCAGATTTTAAGAAACTCTTTTAGAAGTGCAAGTCACTCTGTCTAAGGAAACTTGCGCCTTAAGCATCTTTCATCAGAGTACCCCAAGCCCCAACGTCAACTTTGCATCACTGGCCATGGATTGTGCAACTAGAGATGCTGACTTTGGAGTAGGTTTAGCAATGGTGCAAACGATGTCAAGATTTTGAGTCTAAGTCAAGCTGGCATTCCATGATAACAGAAGGATACAAATAGGAAGAGGATGGGGGTGGGGGAGGGGAGGGAGAATTCTCACTTAACAAGAGTGTGAAATGGAACAAAATAACCTCAATAACTATTGTAAATTTTACGAAAATATATTACATGCTCTAAACAACACTCCTCATTAACCCAGTTCATGTTTCTGTCTGTGAGCACACAGTAGAAGGGAGGTGGCCTTGCACAAGGCTAACAAAGTTAGTTTTGCCATGAAAAGGGAAAAGCTTACAAAACAGGAATGACTTTCACTCTGACAACATACCTTGATCCACTTATATAGGGCAGAAACACTGGCATCTTCCTGTATTTTCTTGTACAAATCAGACTGAGTTCTCAGTAAAGGGAACAGGAACATCAGCGACTGAAGCAGAATAGAGAGGCAAGCTAGTCACTGATTGATTATTCTGACTGTTTTACATTATATAAGATACAATATTTTAAGCACCACCTATACTCTCTTGATCAACGAAGGAGTTACACTTGACTGAACAAACAAATACAGAAACTTAACGTTTTTTCTAATTCAAAATAATAATATACTTCTCTCCACTTTCAAATACTTTCATTATTATTGTAAAACTGAGAAAGGCTGAGGTTTGTATGTTAGGTAATAGCATGTTTTGTAGTGATGTTTGGCATGAATACCGCGAGTGATGTTTTCAAAATTGTTAAACAAAATTTCATGAGTGCAGTGAGTGAAATTTGGGACATTTTGAAACTATCAGGAGTGGTATTTATGCCAATTATCACACACAATACCTGCTATTATTTGCTTATAGACAGTAGTTTATAGCTAAGTTCCAAACAAAATCCTTTTATAAACAAACCAGTGCAGCCTTAGCAGCAGAAGATGGTGTGATGCCACAGTCACAGAGTCAGTTTACGAAACTTAACCAAGTTGAATGAATTATGTTGTCTACAATGAACTCTGGCAAATCCTTGTTTATGAAACTGTTATTTCATATTGACATTTTGTAAAAGAAGTTCATCTTTGTTGACCGCCAAGTTTTTCATCTGGCGATTTGAAGACACTGCTTTCCATTTCCGAAGTTCGCCAAAGTTTAGTTAAGATAAATAAAAAAATCGAAGTGGTGGATGGCAGGAAGAAACTTTTTGATTCAAACAAACATATACTAACAGCAGTTTGCCTTTCTGGACATCTTTTCTTCAAAGTTTTCGACATACAGAAAACCTGAATGAAAGTTTTGAAGCAGTGGCCTGCAGAAACCGGCTGCAATCTCGCATGAATAGGCGTGACAAGTGTAATTCAGTTTCACATACTTTACAGACGATTCATGGGAAACTTCGTACCTGTAGCTGGAACAAACTGTATTAAAAGCTTTGACTAAACTGATCTTCTTCAATCTTGCAAATGTTACACCATTTTCTCAGAAGAAGCATTTGTTACCATAGTGATTTTGAAATACCTCTCCAGCATTTGAAATACCGCTATTATAATAACACCACTCCTCTAAACCAATCAAATTGCAAGATTTTATGGAACTATAATATCATAACTGCAGAAACTTGACCATTAAACTCAAAATGAAACTTGTCCTTTATTTGTTGAAAGTCTGCTGTTCGATCTTCCATTTTAGAGATCATTTGTATCCTGTTTAAACTGACATGCACAACGTTTTAAAAAGATTTATTTAAGCTCACCAAATAAAATATGCATTACAAAGGAGTGGTTACACAGTTTATCCTGGTAGAAAACTATATTTTTAATTGGTTGATTGCAACTTTTTCAACAGTATCAAGAACTTAAAAGATCGAGTTTCTGTTGAGTGAAAAAAGTTAGATAACTACCAAAATAGAGCTATTGCTCGAACAACTCCCATTGTGAGCTGTTTTTGAAAATACTGCAGCATTAAAACTTTTCCCTGCATTTTAGATATTGAGAAACCAAAAAAATGTTTGAAAAAATTGTTTTTTGATGTAAGGCAAGAAACAAATGTTGAGAAAATACATGCCTAGTAGATTGCTTCAGATCATCATCTATGTTAAATGCAGTTTAAAAATCAGATAAAGCACTGTTTTCATCTCTCTAATCATCATGATTCTATGATGAAACTACAAAAGTATTAAAACTTTTCTAGGGCTGCATCTAATGTAGTGCTGTTTGAATGCTTTATTTAGGAATATCTAATCAGCAATTTTTAATGGCCACAAAATGCAGCTGGTTGTTGATTGTTTTAAACAAACTTAAATTGCCATAAAGTACACTCCCTAATGCTACTATGTGAAATGGCGACAAGATCCCAATTCAAATTCAAGAAGCAACATGAGTTGTAAGTGATACCCCTGGATGCTGAAATTTGCTGACTTGAGATTCAAGCAGAACTCAAGTTCAGCAAATAACAATGTCAGTTATAGAAAAATAACTTAACTGTTCACTGGTGCTTTATTCAATGGCAAATAGCAAATGATCACACAAAAATACACACAACTCAATGGGGATATCTGGGCCTTTACTGCATACAGACCGAAGCGACTTCCCCCCTGAGGGGGTGTTAAAGGAAAAAAATAAAACAAAAATAATAGTAAGAATAACAATAACAATAATAAGACAGATGTTCGCATTACAGCTCCAGCAGTTCTGATCTTGTTAATAACTTCTACTGTACACGTCATGCAATTATATCTGAACATACTGGGCTTACTGGTATTTCCGGTTATGTAATTTATCTCCTACGGTATGTAATCGTGATAAACAGGGTCTATCACCCACAAAATGTTCAACCTTACCTCCTGCTGCAGTATTTCTGTTAGTCTATCATTGTTTTTTTCCAGTTCAGGTAATGTTGATAGGAGGTTGGCCTTGCTGTCGGTATAGGCCTTCCTTAGCCATTCCTGCAGATGAAAAGTGAACAGCTTCAATGAGCAATGCATGCAGTACGTTTGATAACTAATATAATGTAATGTACTAGTCATGGAGTCTTTCTTGAAAATTTCTTGAGGTTTATTCTACATGTATATTCTCTCTTAAAATACATTCTCACACAAACAAAGTACAACAACTACTACTACTTTAATTTGCTTTTTATTAATACTGCTGCTGCTACTACTACAACAACAACAACTACAACTACTACTACTACTACTACTACTACTACTACTACTACTACTAGTACTACTACTACTACTACTACTACTACTACCACTACCACTACCACTACCACTACCACTACCACTACCACTACCACTACTACAACAACAACAACTACTACTACAACAACTACAACTACCACTACCACTACCACTACCACTGTTACTGTTACTACTGTTACTACTACTATTACTACTACTACTGCTGCTACTACTGCTATTAATACTATTACTGCTACTGCTACTACAGTAATACTAGTACAAAAGTACCATACCTCTCCCTTCATGCTCTCTAGTTGCTTGAGGCAGACAATGAAAGTTGGATGGAACCTGCCATTCTCTGTTAGCTTGCTCAACTCATTTAAGTTCAGAACTCCCTGGAACAACAACAAACCCATGTGATAGTAGGGCAGTTTTTGTCGGGCCAAAGTCAAAGGGTTCAATTACAGCACCCTACCCCATCATGAATCCAACAATACTTAATATTCAAACCTCTGAGACGGCATGTGCTATTGTCTTTGCATGATTATGCTGCACTTCATTGCCACTCTGCTTTAGCTCTTCGCTTTGCTCTAGCACAGTCTCTAAACCCTGCAAATCAATATGCAAAAATTTTTAAAAGTGCCTATCTCCCTGGTTTATTGATGATTTGGAGTTATTTTTGAGACACTTATCAACAATTATTCAAAGAAAAAATGAGGAAAAGGTAAAACGCCTTGGAGGGAAAAGCCTTCAAAGATGCTACAAAAGCACTATTGGGTTTCCTGTTTTGAAAATGCCGTGCCCATTAAAAAGACTAGGTTGAGTTTCATCACTTGGATTATTGACGTTAGAGTAATGAGGCACTTTGAACTCAGAACTGTATGCCATTTTACGAAAAAATATCATAAATGTTAGTGAAACAAAGCATTCTCTCAATGATCTGCCAAGAGTTTGTGTAGCTTACAAGACTTGCTCATGTGGTTACTCTTAATAATCTGACTACTCTGATGTAATCCTCAAATTCGGTACCAGCCTTTTCTGGCGAATGACAAATTATGTCCAGTCACGACTCTATGAAACTTTTGAAAATCAATAAAAAATTAAAGAAAAGTGGAATACACGAAATTACCCCAACAAAATTTTATTCAATGTATAAATATTCTTTAAAATCATCAATAAACCAATGAGATAGGCACTCTAATTATCATGTGAGATAGCAAGAATACTTGCACAGAGCAAAAAGCTATATGTGGCAAATTTTATAAATTATCATTCGAAGAATTGTAGTAGAAACTGTATACAGTTATGCTGTAAGTGTAAGCTCAGGACTATGGGAGGCTGTTCAATTTCATGGACAGGTCCATGATTAATGCCTTCGTCAGGCACTGGAGCTTCAACTGGTGGCAGCAATGCAAGTTGTACTTTGGTTGATGGCAGTGTTGCAAGTTGGTCTTACAGGTAGGACTTTGATGAAAGGCTGACCTCGGGGAGCAAGATTTCTTGTAAAAACTGTTGTCTCACGCCCATCTGGGTAATGAAAATGAGCATAACGTGGGTTTGCCTGGAGCAGATGAACTTCATCGATAAGAGGGTCCATTTTGCTGTGTTGAACACTGCGCTTGATGTAGATAGGACCTGGCACAGTCAGCCAAGTAGGGATTGAACTGCCAGTTGAGGACCGATGAGGGAAGCCTAGAAAACACTTGTGAGGTGTTTCATAGGTTGCGGTACACAACAGAGAACAGACTGGGTGTAGGCCATCAGGGAGAACTTCTTGCCAGTACTTGGCTGGAAGAGTTTTGGATTTCAAGCATGTCGTAACAGCCTTCCAGATGGTACCATTGTATTTCTCTACTTGCCCATTTCCTTTGGGGTTGTAACTTGTAGTACAGCTCATCTCAACACCTTTGCTGGTCAAGAATTCCCGTAACCCTTTACTCATGAATGACAATCCTCTATCTGAATGTACGTAGGCAGGCATCCCGAAGAGAGAAGACAGTGTGGTGAGACACTTCACAACGGTTGGAATGGAAACATCAGGACATGGGAAGACAAATGGAAAATGAGAATATTCATTGATGATGCTCAAGAAGTACTTGTTCTTGTTGTTTAACGGTAGAGGGCCTTTAATATCAATGTTATTCTTTCAAATGGCTGGGTGGCCTTAATGAGATGAGCTTCTTCATCTGGATGGTAAAACTTTGGCTTACACTCACAGAAGATGGGGCAGGAGTTCACTGTTTTCTTGACTTCTTCTAGTGACAATGGTAAGTTCTTTGTTTGAACAAAATGCCAGAGTCTGGTAACACCTGAATGATGTAGCGAGTTGTGAAGCTTGTAGAGGGAGCTGTGAGTAATCGCAGCACAAGGTGTCTGGTGCAGTACTCTCTTTCCGGGTCTGTAAACTATGTCAAAGCTGTAGCAACTTAGCTCAATTCTCCAGCTCATTATCTTGTCATTCTTGATCTTTCCTTTCTGTCATTGGTTAAACATATACGAAACTGATTGTTGGTTGGTTTTTAGAGTAAAATGGTGACCAGTGAGAAAATGTCTCCAGTGTCTTATAGACTCAACGACTGCTTGGGCTTACTTCTCAACAGCAGAGTGCTTCAATTCACTTCCTTGCAAAGTGCACCAGCAAAAGGCCACTGGTTGAGGGTGGCTGCCAGTCCCACATCAGATGCATCGGTTTCAGCTTCAATTGGGGTATTTTCGTCAATGGCTGAAACAACTGCCTCTGCAATAATCTTCTTTATTCCTTCAAATGCTTCCTCAGCTTCCTGTGACAATGGAAAAGATTTACAGGTGGTGATGGGTTTTATTTGATCAGACAAATTGGGTACCAAATATGAGTAGTAGGAGAAAAGTCCAAGGCATCTGTTGAGTGACCTTGTACTGTGTGGAAGAGGAAGCTTGTTCAAGGGCCACAACCTTTCAGAATCTGGACGAATAGTACCTTCTTCAATGAGATAACCAAGTAATGGGAGGCATCGTGTAGAGAAGACACTTTTGCTACTATCATTGATCTTGCGATTGGCATCTTGGGCAGCATCCATAAAGGGCTTGAGATTGATGTCATGATAAGATTGATCTTTTCCACAGATAGTGATGTTATCTAGGTAGGGAAATACTCTTTCCAGACTATGGTCTTTGACTTGCCTCATCATTTCCCTTTGGAAGCATGCCACCCCATTGGTCACTCCAAAAGGTAAAGAGGTAAACTGATAGAGCCCACCCTTGACTTCAAAGGCAGTATAAGGCTTGTCCTCATCTTTCAACAGTACCTTGTGGTAGCACTTTGCAGGTCAAGAGTACTGAAGACTCTATACTGGGGAATTTCATAAACAGTGTTACTGATTCTCGGTAGTGGGAATGCATCAAGTTGGGTAAACGGGTTTATGGTCTGGTAGTAGTCTATGGCTAGACGTTTCTTGTGGTTCTGGTCTTTAGTGACAACTACTTGAGCTCACCATGGAGACTGGCTGGGTTCAAAGATGCCTTCTTTGAGCAACTGTTCCACTTCTTTGCTGATAAACGTTAAGTCTTTTGCACTGCAGTGCTTGGATTTAGCAGCAACAGGATGATAATCTGGTGTGAAGTTTGTAAATGGTGACGGTGGGTCAATGTTCAGCATAGTCAGTCCACAGAGAGACAGCGATGGTTTAGTTCCACCATACTCCAATGTGTCATGTTGAGACCGAAAGTCAAGTCCAAGAATAAGTTCAAAGCATAGTCCAGGCATTACTGACAGAAGGAAATCCTTATAGATGTGTCCTTTGTAGTTAAGGCTGACGGTGCAGAATCCCTCGATTTTCGTACACAATGCTGATGTTGCCATGGACACAGTATGAGATGAGGGATTAACAGAAATAGCCGCTGCATGTACTAAACTTGTGTGAATATAACTTTCACTGCTGCCACTATCAAAGAGTGCCTTCACATTCCAGCCTGAATTGACTATGACAGTCGCAGATGAGCCTTTTAAAACTTCTAGAATTCCAACCAAGGCAAATGTTGGTGACCAGAGGGCAGCAGAGGTGTCACCTGGCTGTGACAGTGTCCCCTGACAGACTTTGGCAAAATGCCCCTTCTCCTGACATTTTCTGTACACAGCATCACAAGCTGGGCACTTAGCACGAAAATGCTTAGCATTTCCACAGAAGAAACATTTGGGGCCACTGGTTGACTGTGTTGAAGCTAAGAGACTGAAGTTGGAGTAAGGTGATTCCTTGGGTGTTACTTCTGGTGACACGCCTACAGCTGCAGCATTAAACAGCTGAAGAATTGAATAGATTTCAGAACTTTTCATGGCAGAGTCAAAAGCTCTAGCTTGGTCGAACATGGCCTTTAGATCAAGAGTTTTGTTCTCCAAAAGCCATTGATGAATTTGATTTGATTGCAATCCAGTAATGAATGCATCCCGAATGTATTCTTGGTAATATTCAGTAGCAGTAACAGACTGGAAATTACATTCCTAGCTGAGCACATTTAGAGCTTGTAAGTATTCGTCCAGTGTCTCTCCAGGCTGTTGTCGTTGAGTAACAAGGATGTACCTTGCATATATTTTGTTAGTTGGTTTAATGTAGATATACTGAAGTGTTTCCATTGCAGATTATTCTTCTACAATTATATTCAAAGACTGTAGGTGAAACGAAGTTGATTAACACTCTAAATTTATCGACTTCTTTAGGTAGAACCAAGAGGAAGTTTTCTAAGGTTCGTTTCCAATGTATCCACGCTTTGGATCAACTTCAAATCGTTCAGGACGTAGCACTTTATCCATTAGGAATACTCGAATAATTTGTTGTAGTAAAAACTGTATACAGTTATTCTGTAAGGGTAAGCTTCATTTGAGTAAACCTTGAACTTACACAGCCAACAACTAACTAAACATGGCAGACAGCTAACTAAATGTGTAAGTCTGCTGGCCATAAACTAGATGTATCTCTGCTGACCTGCGTGGGTGCTTACAACTAGTAATAATAAAGGATATAATAAAGTGTTTCGGAAAATATTGGGTTTCAATGGTAAACAGTACAAGAAATGAACAAATATCTGGAGAAATGAATAAAGATAGGAAACAAATGACCGCAGAAAGAATGTGTTCTCCTTTGCAATAATGACTTCATTACATCAATTATAAAGACTGCACCTAACCTTTTTAGGAGAATATGGTCTCATACTATAACAAAATTTTATAAAGAAAATGACAAATAAGACTAAAGAAAATTAAAGTTACTGCCAAAACAATACTAACCCTAACAAAGTCATCAGCTCTCAACACTCCCTGCTTGAACATTTCCATCATCAGCTGGTTGATTTTTTCTATTTCTTTTTCACTCTTGTCATAGCTCTGTGTAACAAGCTTAACGACTAGTTTCTTCATATACCTGATTGGAGCAAAAACATGACTTTATTCATAACCTTCAGTTTGTTACGAAAAGGTAAAGACAGCACAAAATGTAAACAAATCTTTGCTACTACTCAAAAACACTGGTTTGGAGTTAGGTTAGGAGTCTATGTTACAGTACTAATAATAACCAAAAAAATTTCTCAAAGTCATAATCGTAGTAGTCATGACATTTGTAGTAGTTGAAGTCATAATCATAATCCAAGTTGTAGGTGTACACCACACAAAGAAATAAACAAAATTGTAAGCATTGTGCTTGTGCAGCCTTGCTGGTGTAAAATTCAGCAGTGTTGCATATACCTGCTAATGATATAGTGACAGCTAGTAAAATGATGCTAAGGCCTAATGGATCAGAAGGAACAAAAGCCTGCACAGAACCCTAAATAATAGCAAATTGAGCAAGTCCGATTGTTGGTAGTCATGGACAGTGGTTTCAGCCTTGTTTGGCCAACTCAGGATGGCAAAGCTGACAAACAGGCTCAAATTGGCCAAGATGACTCAATCTAGTCTATTTAAAACACACTAAAATACTACAAAAAAAATTGGTATAATTGTCACAGCATATTCATCATTAAAACATACTTTGGAGCTTTCATTTCCTTAACAGTGGTCACTGCACAATTGAGGTCTCCTGATGACAAGAACTCAACAAGCATCTTTGCCTGGTGTATACAAGGGAAAATGATCAGGTTGCAATCACAGTTACATGCTTTTCTCTAGAGCATTACTACTCTGTATCTCAAGTAAACATAACCATTGGGGAAATCTACAGGTCCTACAGGTGTGTACTGTCGCAATTTGTACAACACCTGTTGCAATTTGAAATAGCAGTTGTTGTAATTTGTAATGGGGTACCTGTCGCCATTTGTAATAATGTGATCTGTCTCAATTTGTAATAGCATACACATTGTCCAATTTGGCATGTTTAAAGTCTTTCTGATCCATTTCAGAAGTTTAAGCTAACTAAAATAAAGCAGTGTGATGGCGTCAAAGGACAAGTGACTAAAACTCATTCATACAAGCCTATTATTTGGTCTTCTCGAAAAGTTATTGCAATATGTCAAACCATGGCTTGCCAGTCACAACCACTATTACAAATTGCAACAGGTATTGCAAATTGTGACAACCACTATTACAAATTGCGACAGGATGCTATTACAAATTGCAACAGGTACCGTAATTTCCAGGCGATTACCCATGGGTATTTTGTTAATTTTTCTCATCCAGTAAATTGAGATAAAAATAAATTAAAAGAATTTTTTAATAATTACATTGTTCATGCCAGCTTCACAACTTCACGCATTTCCACCTTTTAAAGGCATCTGATTCGAGATCATGCTGAAACTTTTCGATTCATTTCATTCAAGACACAGCACATTTAGAAATTAAAGTGATTTCCAGCATGTGTGTAAATGAAACACTTACAAGAAATATCAATGAACTAGTCCAGTACCGTCATGAGTTAGAGAGTATATTCCTGTTTCAAGCGATTTCTAAGACCTTGTAAACTTGCGTTAAACAAATATCTCATGAATCTGCTCAATTCGACCCCACCCCACCCCATTTGAGCTGTTTTGCACTCACCCCAGCCTCTCATTGACCTAACAAAAATGGCGCTGAATGATTGTGTTAGCATGATGCAACGCTAAAATGCGGCCAAGTGAAGTAAAAAACTTCACTAAATTGGATATGAAATTTGTCCTAAAAGTGAGGAGATTGTGGATAGACAGAGGAATACTTTTTTCACTGAATTGGCAGCTAAATAACACGGAAATTTTATGTATTTTACATGGAACTTTTAAAGCATCTAAATCACTTCAAATTTGTAATTTCTCGAACTCTTTCGCATATTTTCTTTTGTTTTGGGTGTGGGTTATCTACTGGTGTGGGTAATCTGCTTATTTATTTCTCTTTTTGTGGCCAAAACGAGTGGTACGGGTAATCTCCCAGAAATGATGGTACTACAAATTGTAGGGAAACCATGGGTATCAATTATTTAAATTGAGCTTTTTTAAAAAGGTGATATACCGAGATAAAAGTGAGCTATATTTGGCTTTGGAGATTTTTTGGGTTGCACTAGCTTGTGACGGCAATTCTAACTCTGATTTACATGGTGAGATTTTTCAACATTAAGGAATCATTTCAAGGAAATTTTAGATGAACATGTGCATTGTTCACCTCATTCAACATGTCAATCTCTAAACTGTCATTTTTTTATAATGATTCAATGGGGAATAGAGATATTCATCTGGCAAATTGAGGTAGAAAATCAATGTAGGCCAGGCGAAATTTGCCAATTTCATGGTTTGGCTAAAAACTGTGAGGGTTATAGGGAACTAGTTTTGCAGATTCTCAGTTAAGGGTCAGTATGCATTATTTAAACACAGACATAGTGAGAATAAACCTTTTTGTTTTATACCATGAGTCAAAAAAGAGCTTTTTATTGATCTAACATAAAAGGCCACCACACATTCACGTTTCATTCACAGTAATGCTAGTAGATAATGTGAAATAGCTCGAATTATGCAAGAGTTTCCAGGCCATTTAAAACTATGGAAAGTTTTGAGCCAGGTTTAAGAAATTTTCTCCACCTGAACTATTTCAAACATGAAACTCTGCAAACATAACATCACAAATTCCCTTTTAATAAAATAATCATTGCAAGTCTTATTGCTCACAGTATGGTTTTCCAAATCAGTGGTGGATGGACCAGTGTTCTTTTTTTGAGTCTTGGATTTGTCAACAACTGGAGGAACAACAGCCTTGCTGGAAGGATCCTATTACAAAACAAAAAAGTGAGTGCTAAGAAAACCTTTAGCAGATGCAATTCTAGCAGCTTCAGTACTGAGTATTCATACCTAGCACCTGGGGAGAATCTTAATGAGAAGACAAGAGCCAAATCTTTGAACTTAATAATAATTTTATAACAATTTTCAACTCAAAATTGTCAGTTTATTATCATTTTGCCTCACAGAGACTTTTGAAAATATTCTACCTCTTTTCATGATCTGTGATAAAAAAATAATTACTAATTGTTAGCAAGCTAAAAGGTATAGTTACTTTGACACAGAGATTCATTATCAGAAGCATAATAATTTAATTACTATGTGTGAACTGATATGGTTTAATAATAATAATAACTTTGTTTAACTCTTCAAGAAGGCTTTTCGGCTTAATTTACAAAGTGCGGCAGATATGTAATATTTATTTTTCAAAATTCATTAAAAAAACGAAACAAAAGGGACCACCTATCTAAAACTAATTTCCTAGAATTTTACTTTAAAAATACTCTTTTGAAAGTTGTCTGGAAGGCTGTTCCATAAAGAAGGCTGTTCCAGGGGACAAAAAAGAACTCAAAGGTAACCTAGTTTTGAACAGGACTGGTTCAAGATTTTGCCAAAAATTGTCCCAGTTTAAGTCACCATATCAATAAAAGTTATTCCTTTTAAAAATCAAAGTAAACTCATAGAATGTCGATGCAGGTTACACTGAAGTCAATCATCATCATCATCATAAACATCATTTTTCAAGGGGACACTGACTCTCCCTCCATGGCCTGGCACAACCTCTTAACATAACTCAATCACTTGTGTCCTCAAAGCTCAAACCAACCCTAGGACATTCTCTCTCCATCATTTTTTTCCAAATCATCTTTGGTCTTCCTCTTCTACCTTTAATCTTAAAATTCCATGCTTGTTTAACACACTCGTTGTCACCCTTTCTCAATACATGACCCAATAAATGTAAATTCATACTTTGCCTCAGAAAAACTTGGTGCCTTAATGCCACCTACAGTTTTTAAAAATGCCAGGGTGCCCTGCTTCAACGAAAATTTTTGAGGAAAAAATGGCTGTGCCCTCAGAAAAGGCCAATTTGAGGCATGCTATATAAAATTGTTCCCTTGAAAGGGAGTTGACTAGTGGTGGATATTTACCAAGCCACAAAGGTAAAAATTCATCACTAGTCTTTGGCATTGAAGAGGATAACTGTTCTAGTAATAACCATATTTATTAATTCTATATTTAGTTTTAACTTCACATTCTTAGGGGTCCCTTTCTCATTTATTTTCAATATTCCTTCCTCTAAGACAGTGGCAAAACAGGATGCCACAGATGATTAAACAAATGGTTATAACTAGTGCAGGGCAGTTGGTGTCTGATGAACCAATCAGAGGGGTCAAAAAGTGCTATTCAGTCCTGTTTGGTTAATATTAATAAGTATTATATCATTTCTCATGATGACTGAAATTCTTGAGTAAAAAGAAATCCTAAAAAAACTGAACACCATGATTCTGTTGTCAATGGATTACAAAAACTTTTTGAGCAACTTGTGTACATTTTTTTCCATCAGTATGATTATCTGCATGATTCTGAGTAAGCCAAAAATTTTCCAAATCAATTCAATCTTTCAAAGCACACATAAGGTTTGTTAACTGACCCTCTTGTTAAATGATGGCGAATGTGTTCTCCCTACAAGGCCTGGTGTCTTGGCAGCAATGGAATCTCTTGCAGGACGCAAGCTTATTTCTCCATCTGAACTCAATTTTGAGGGGGGCTTTCTCACTCCTGTGTGACCAAATAAAATAACTCTTTTAAAACCCTTGCTCACCATAAGATGATTCTGTTTGGGGACTGAGAGGCAGGAGGCAGAGGAAGGGGAGGGGGGGGTGCTTTTCACTCAAGAAAGGCAAAACCATACAGCAGTGGCAAAGTTAAACTCAAAAGAAAGCCATAGAACATGTAACTGTAGTTAACTCACCATATTGCTGCTGTGGTCTTAAAACCTGAACATTGTACTGCTGGGAAACTGGTTGGGAGCTGTTGTTGGAAGTCCTTGTTGACAGGTTTGACCAGGGGTCCCTCACAGTAAAACTGTCAAAGTCTTCCTCAAACCTAGTTAGCCAATAAAACCAGAGAAAGGTTCCACTCACTCTGCACACTAGAACAGGATATTAATTACTAGTCTGCAACAACTTGATTGCAATGCCTTTTACACTGAAAAGTTAAATAACAAACATTACTAACACAAATTTTATGACTTTTTGCATACACAGCAATCACATGCATGTCAGTAGACCACTACTACTGCAATTACTACTTAATAACCAACCTCATCCCATAGCCCACTCTTTCAGCTGGACCTGACCCTGGCCCAAACTCATCATATCGGGGTCCTGCTATATTGTGGCCATTATCCATAACAAACACATCTCCTAGACCACGACTAATGGGTTGTTCAACTCCATGGTGTATTGCTGGTCTTAGGCCTACATTGGGAGAACTAAACCACTTCCCAGGGCGGTGTGGTTGGGAGTTCCTGTGGCCAACTGGCTGGTTTGGCCTAGTTCCAGTTTGGTAGTTAAACTCCTGAAGATTGAAAAAATGAAATTCTTACATTTGTGTGTTAAGCAATGATGTTTCTACTACCACTTATAATACTGGTTACGATGACAAAAATAGTGAGAACATTTATGATGATAATAACTTTAAAATAATGTTATGCTTCACTACTGTACAAATCATCCACTCGAGGTTTACAGTTTTTTCTCAATTTTTCTGTGCATTGTCTCTTATCAACACACTCCCATAAATACAGTTAATTAAATTTATTTGGTAATTCAGGTTGTGCCAAAAAAAGTACCTGCCAAGCCTCTTGTCGAATCTGATGAATCATTTTTGGGCCTGCTTCTCGAGCACTCTTCCGTGGAATCCACTGTTAATAAAAAAATCTCATTGGTAATCCTTGTCTGGAAAGTTTATTCTTTTGAATTAGAGAGTTACAGTACTAAATACTCAAGAAATAAAAAAAAATAATAATAAAACCTTAACAGAAATAATTACTGTAACAGTATTTATAGTTTTACCCTATCAAAGTAGGGTCCTAGGTATAAACAGTCTAAATGATTGATTGCCTGACCAATTCATTCCTTCAAGGAATTTTGAATCCCATCTAACCTTGTTGTTTCGTAATGCCACTGTATCTTCCAGCATAAACTTTATTCGGGATGGTAAATCTCCCCGCTGCAAGATTTGCTGCATGCGATCAAAATATTGATCCACAAGGGGCTGAAAATGAATAGACAAGTTGGCAACAGAATCTCAAGCACTGGTTACCAACAATACCCACAACAAGTTCTTGTACAAAAACTTAAACAAAGAAAACCAGAGGACTTCTCAAAGTTACTCCTTAGATTGTAAACTAGTAATATGTTCAAGGTAGAGAAAGTGCTGCTGAGTTAGAAGTTAGTGTGGTAGTTATTTAACCCTTTGAGTCTCAAACACAATTTTTTCTGTATACACTGCCCCAGTTCCCAAATACAAAAAAAAATTATATTTCGTACACTGCTTTGATCAAATGCTAAATTCTCTCTGGTTTTCAAAGGAATGTGTTTTTGACACATTCTGTCACATTCCTGACCATTTGGCTTCATTGTTTTCATTTCTGAAAAGCATTTTTAAATCACTTCAAATTTGTAAGTTCTTGCACTCTTTTGCATATTTTCTTTTGTTTTCAGGTGCAGGTTATCTACTAGTGTGGGTAATCTGCTTATTTATTTTTCTTCTTGTGGCCAAAATAGAGTGGTGCGGGTAATCTGCCTTGAAATTACAACAATGGTGATTATAAATGCAGCTTCCAAACCTTTGCTTTGGTGACATCAATGCGAGGACCAACGGTTCTCATTAGGTGACACAGACACTCCATGTCTTCAGATGTGTCAGCCACGGATGCTCTCTTCTTTTTATCCAGCAGCTAGCAAATCAAATGAAGCCTCATAACAGCCATTACAGTCATAACTTATTCAACAGCTATATAGAATACAATCAAAGCTACCTAAATGCTACCAGGAAATGTACTTTTTATGGTGTGAACTTTAAAATTCAACACAAGCTATGCCCCTTCAAACTATATTCTATATAAATACAATCTCAGAGGCCTAAAATCTGATCAATAAAACAACAGGCACTCTACTATGGATAAAATCAATCTTTCTCTTTACATAATAAACATTACTGCAAACATTAACACCACTAGAAGCATTGCCTTAACCAACACTTTGAACAAAACCCTTTAAATCAATGAACTCAAAAACAACTCGTGAGGCTGTCTCAGGAGACTTAAAAGAACCAATTATACAAGTTTGTGGAAAAGGAGTACCCAGGTCATCTTGGTATCAGATAATTATTGATGAATAGCTCACCTGTTTGATACATTTGTGTAAGATTGTCTCGTGCAGCATGTCGAGCTTGGCCAATTCACCTGAAAAAGATGACATGATGAGGTATTTGCTGCCAAGAGCAGGGCTCAAAACTAACTTTTTTTTCCAAGTAGCGAGCTGGCTACCAGAGACACAGGTAGCCCGAGTGTAAATTCTGCTTGCCATATAACTATGAACTATAGTTCATGGCAAAAGTTTGTTGACACCACCCCCGATTTTCATGAACATTAAGAAACTGACTCCTGACAACAGGGGGGGGGGGAAGGATTAGAAGTTGGGCAGTTGTTTGTCTGCTTTTATTTCTTTATATTATCATCTTTTTCTTCTTTTTTTGGTATGGATTTTCTTTTCGATGTGAAAACTTACCTGTGGAGTGTTGATCATTGATTTCTTTGAATTGCTAAAAGCGAAATTAGATACAATTGAACTTTGGTCTTCTTTATAATAATCTTATGCTGGTTGCATGCAGCCAATTTCCAAGGCCAAACCGGCTTGTGTGTTTGAAAAACTAAGCAGTAAAAACAAGTATGACATCTACAAACGATTGAAATATTTTTTCTAACCAGAAATTAGAAAGAGTTTATTGAAAATCTTGGTATAGCTTTCATCTGCAAGTGCAGTTAGCTTTGTGTACGAACTTGAATGAAAACTGAGCAGAAATATATTACGCCCATGGCAAAGGTTGAAGTTGGTTTTTCAATTATCAAAATTGTATAAACACATTGTCATTGTTAGCTAGTAAAACAAATTGTGTAAATCCAAAAGTGGTGTAATTGAAGATTTTTTGAACCAGTAGTTTTTAAACACTGCCAGTAATTTTGGCTGTTTTATATCTAGGATTAATAATGAACAGTAAAAATGTCGCAAGACAAGTGCGTGTGTTTCAAGGAATTCAGTTGGTGTTGCTGAAGTTTAAGTTGATCTGTCAATAACAAACTATATAAATGAAGCTCAGTTGCATTGCATTTTTTCTATGATCCATGGTGTTTTTAAATGATTTGCAATCCACGATTGAATTGGAATCGCATTTCGCAGAATTGCTTTTATTAGATTTGCAGTTTGCGATAGACTAATTGTGGATTGTACAGTCTATAATTGTGATAGAAATGTACACCAGCTCCGTGTGCGTAGCCTGCAGTAAATTGTTATAAAGAGGGAAATTATAAATAAATGTTGATACCTTTAATTAGCCTGCTAGTTTTTCAAATACGAAAGAAGCCAGAGTTTAACCACAAGAGGAACCAGCAGAAAATGGTTTTTTATAATTTTTGGTTATTTAAGATAGCAGACAAATTCAACAAAAATATTTGCTTACAGTTTACTTCTCACTGCCAAACCTTGTCATGATGATCCAAAAGCAAGGATCCAATTTTTGTTTGGCGATTCTGCAATGTCACTCATAATATGAATTATAGATTATGCATCCAAATCTAAAAATCCTGGATAACTCTATCATGAGTTTCAGCCATTGCCATGGTGTTCACAAACTCTTGTTGTGATGTCAACAATTTTTTTGCTGTAAGATTTGAGGAGCTGTGTTTTAAAACTTTTGCCGTGACGTTCACAAACTTTTGCCGTGACACTGGTGGTCCACTGTATAAGCTTGATAGCAAGGCAAAGTGCACACATATTCGCTGACAGTTTCTTGGCTCGGTCAGAGACCGTCATGTTTCAAGCAAGCTCTCTGGTTTAAAAATAGAAAACTTGGGCCTCCATGGCTTGGCAGGCAGTTGTAACGCTGTTGCCAACTGCACAAGTCAAAGAATTGTGTTGGGCTGAGGGAAGACTGGCAGTTGGTTATTCTTGTTCGAGTTTGTCTTTTGTCCAAAAAAAGAAGAGAAAGCTGTTAATGAACCCTTGCTGTATTTACAACATGTTTTTTTAAAAAATCTGTGTACTCTAGAGCTTTGTATATAAGAATAACTGTTTCTGAATTGTTTGTTCCAGAAAGCAGATAAGCTTTATTTATTCATCATATTTCACTTTCTTAGAAACAACAACTCTTGGTTAATCAGTTGCAAAGATTCCATAAAATCTTGTAGTGGCCAGCTGGCTATAATTTCTAAAAACCTAGTAGCCAGTATTCATTTATTGGTAGCATTGGCCATCTTTACAGTACGCGGCAAGTTCAATCAACAGACTTTTCAAATTCATTCTAGTCCACTCCAGCTTTTGTTACAAATTATGCCTCTTTTTACTGGGCTACCTGTGGTAAGCCCAATCAAAGTCTGTTTTTGTTTTCCTTGGTCCTTGTCATTGACCAGACAAATTTTCAATCCCACAATTCCTTGCAGTGCGAGCTTAAGAACATGTTTTGGACTTTGGACTCATCAAATGATCAAAAGAAGGCTGGGCTGTTGGTTACTGAAAGAAGAAATTTTAAAAATATGTTGCAAAACAAGATTACTATGCTCAAATCATTTACAACCGCTCACACTGTTAGTGGTAGACCCACACTATAAATGGTCATGAGCATACATTTTGGAGTGCATCGTTCTGCAGACTCAAAGAAATGTCAATAAAAGGGGAAACTAAATGAGAAACAGATCGACTAGCAAATCAATCAAATGAACTTGTCAGTGTGCAAACAAATGAAATACAGCTTAACAAAACTTGACTAAAAACAAAAACACTCTAGATGCTGAAGGCTGAGGTTACAGATAAATACAGAGACAAACTTGCCATTTTATTTTTGATTCTGATGAAGGTAATTTTTTGTTGCTGAATTGAATGATCAAGAGCAAGTATAATGTATGTTTGCACCATATCATCTTAATTAACATTTCATTTGTCAATTAATGTTTTGCAACTGCTGAATTTAGTTGTCAAATTTTGGTAGGTGCTATGCTCCAGGTTCTTTCTAGCTAGGCGTCATAATAGAGTTCTGGAGTTGTTTTGGAGTATTTTCAAACTACTTGTTCAAGTTCTGGGCTTCGTTGAAGTTCTGTGGTTCTGAGTCGGTAACTAAACTGGTTTAAAATATGAACAATTAAATACAGTCGCTCATTGCAAGGATATTGCCAACTGTTACTTACAAGATTGTTGATAAATTATTGTTTATATGGTGATAACAATTCTTATTTCTGCTAGAATGAGATTGTTTTTTTCTTGAAATGAAAAAAGAAAACAGCAAAAAACTTTGATTGCTTCAAGGGAATTGAAAAAAAAATTAAGACGCGTCCACTGCAGACTTGAACCCCAGACCTTGTGCTTGTAAAGCAGATGAACTAACCACTATGCTACGACTCTTGCTGCCTGGCGCGGCTGCCAAGCTCTTTTGCCCGAGTAAAAAGTCTCTGAGACCTTGTTTTAATTTTTATTGTATACACTTAAGGTTAAAAAAATAATTTAAAAGATAACTCTCTTTGCTTGATGAGATTTTATTTATTGCATGTGTCACTAACTGACAATGAATCAATGAAGAGGCATCTGATGAATCAATGAGATACTTTAGAGTGGGCAGTGATATACTATGTACAATATAATCACACTGATGTATCCGAAATTAAAATACAAAACTTTAGCTATATATAATTGACAAATAGGTAGCCAAATGTTTACTTCTAGGTTTACTTCATCACAGAAACAAGAAAATTGACACTTTCCAAGTAATTTTAGTTTCAACTGTGTTTTAAACTTTCCTGTTGAAAATCAGAGAACAAGCAGTCAAATTTAAACTAAAACTTATTTATATGTATGTAAAGCATGGATATAAATTTAATTATATTCTGTGATCAATGCTACAAAAAGTTTTAATGTTGTAAAAGTTTACAAAAATTATGCAGGTTTTGAATAAACATGAAAACAAAAAATCCTTGACACAAGCTCAACTCAGAAAAAAAAGAGTTCCAAGTGGGATTTGAACTAGTGACTCTGATTGCCAGTGAGATTCTGATCTGAGCCTAATTCTGATCTGCAAGACAGCAAGAGTCTTTACACTCTGTAGCCACTTATTAATGATGCTACTAAAGGTACAATTAACTGCTAATACAAACCAATAAACTTGATATTGCCCAACATTTTCCTCTTGTCACATGCCCTCTGTTCTTCCTCCTCCAATGTGAGTGGCCCATCTTTTTTATCAAAAGCTACATAAGAAAATAGGTTCATATTAACTGGCTCAATCATTATGCATTTTGGTAAAAATTAAAGTTCAGTGAAAGGAACATTTAAGTCATCTCAAAGCTTGACAATAAGAATTCCCAGTTGAAGCTATGCTTCCAAGACATGTGGAACAGATAAACTAATGTATGTGATTATCCATAAGTGTAAGTAAAGTAATGTTGGGTAGTTATAAAAAGTTGCATCTGCATCAACCAGCAACATGCTGGTAAGAGGAGTTGTGGTGTTAACACCAGAGCTGGAAACCCCTCAGCCATTCTGCATGTGAAACTACAACATGGGAACAGCCACAGTATGTAGGCACAAATGTGAGCCTGTAGTGTCCAGATGAGCCTTCGAATGAAGAAAAACACAACACTGGGTGTACTGAAATATAGACTGCAAGCACTCACTATTTTTCCTCTTGGGATTAAGACATAAAAGTATAAAACCTGTACTCAATACATATAACACATTAGATTTAAGCAGGGCAGTCTAAAGTGAGAACTAGCAAGTCTCTTCTTACCCTGACTAGCCTTGGATCTGTTGTTAAATTCCTCCTCGCATTGTTTGAGAAGCAAACGACGGAAAGTCTGATGACATTAATTAAAAACAATATGATTTATTATAATTCTTCTTTATAAAAGACAGAATTTAAATAATAAGGCTCTGATTTGTAAAATAAAGCATGTTTTATAAGAGCACAGCACATAGAGAAACCATATTTAAGTTATTGTTTTCAACAACATCATTGTCAGCTTGTCAACATTTTTGTTAGCAAAGATGAAAAACATTTTCAATGAAGAAATTTGGAATCTAGTTCTCTGCCAGGTAGCAGAAAGTTTTGAAGTTCTAAGAGAGATTCATGAAGAAGTGAAAACAGTTGTGAAGTCACATTTTGTCAAGCTATCATTTGTCTATCTAAGTGTTTTGTTGTTTGGCATGTACTGTAAAATCTATGGAAGCAAATGAAGAAAAAGTTATAACAATCAAGTATAGAAAGTGTCAAGGGCTGTATTTAGGAAATCAATGATTATATGGATAGTTAGTTTTACTGTACGCTAATAATAATAATAACAAAAATGTATTGACAACTCCTCATAAAGATGATGGGTTTGGCAGTTTCTTATTGTAGATTAGTCAACTTACTGATATTATACTAGAACTAGTAATAACTAACTGTAAGTGAAAAATGTTTCTGACCGAGTTGCCAGTTTTTCCAGGGTCATCAAAGTTTGGTGCCTCTTCACTAAGCCGCAGACACAACTGGGCGTACATAGAACTGTATTTTGGTTCATCAAGAGCTTTTTCAAACACCTGTGGGAGTAACATTCGTAACAAGAAGACATCAAAACAAGCCTTCTTGTATAAAAACGATATTCATGAAGAGGCTTACGTATAATCAACAATACAAAATGGAAATGAAACAAAAATGTTTTACTCGATACAGTAATTATGCAGCCACAAGATCAAGCAATTTAAACTGACTGCCGTGCGTGAGCTAAAATGGCGGCAGTCAAGTATCGGTTGTTACCTACACTAAAAACTGAATATTTCTGTGTGAATCATTGACTAGGAAATATTTCCAGTCTTTCAAAAACCTTCAATTGTGGAAAACAAAAACATCACGACAGTTTAGTATGTGACGTGTGGTGAATTAAGACGCAAAAAAGGAATTTTATCAGCAAAGACACTTTTGACACAAGCAACTTGCATGTGAAACATGTTGACGTGCACACTGAACAACAAGATATTATCTTCCAGTCGTTTGCCACCAGATGCTGCTGATGTTGAATGAAACAAAGAATAATCACTCAGAGGAACACTCTTAGTCAAAGATTAAAGTGGAAATGCTTTTTTGGAGGTAGGTGACAACCATATATATTTTGTAATTCTTGATCATTGCAGCCATTAAATTGTCAGCTGGTGGCTGCTTACAAGTAAGCACCTAAAACACTCAAAATTGTCTTCTTTTGAGTAATATTATTAAGGTTAATAAAGAAGTTTGGATGCCTGCATCTCTTAAACTAAAAAATATACACTGGTCAATATTTGAAAAAGTTCACAAGAGGTTTTCCCTAACTAGTGAATCTGCTTTCTATCCAACATAAAGAACTCTAAGAAGCCTTTTAGTAAATATCTGGCAGATGAATGTGAAAACTGTATTAAGGAAGGAAGCCTAACAAAATGACTGACAAATAATTTTTGTAACTGAAGGTATTTGTTTCTTTTTAAAGATACTGAAAGAATGTGATACCACTTCACTATAAACCTAACCACTGAAAAATCCAAATATATATTTTATTTTAACTCATTCACACTGCTCATGAATCAATTATATTATGATATAACTTTAGTGTGCAGAAGTGTTTTGCTGCTTTTCATAACCTTTATAATTATAAAATAACCCCTATGAATCTTGTGCGCTGATTTGTCAAGAGTGCAAAAACCATGTTTATAATGTTCTGTCATAGAGTACAGGCCATGCTTTTGAAAGTGCCACACAACACTGAATCAAAACTGAATCAGCTGCCATATTTATTGCTTGCAAGTAATCATTTTTTTTATTATAGGAAACACATTAGACAACATACCAAAAATTATAATCAAAATCTGATGGTTGCCATGGATGGCTCATGACTTTCAAGTTTTTTTTATCAATTCTCATAACATCCCCCCATTGTGTTAAAAAATTACAATACATGGGAAATGCATTTTATCGCTTATTTAATATTGTTCAACTGAAATAACTCAAAGGAGAGTACTTCTAATTTCTTCAATAAAATAAAAAAACCTTATGAAAACTGAGGTAAGGCACACCTTTTTAACACATGTTTCATTTTGCTACAAAAAGGTGCCAGCCTGGGTGATTGCGACACATGAATCAATACTACAAATTTCCATTTACAAAAACAAAATTAGTCACAGAAATAAGCTTCTCTAGATTCAAATCAAAAAATTAAAACAAAGTTATGGTAATTGGCAATAAGTCATATAAAATAAGTGATTTTTTTCTAATACAAGGATTTGAATTCATAATATTATATGTATTGAGTACAGCATATACATCACTATTACAGTCTGTTGTGGGATCCCTGTGTCGCATGATAGTAGTCTATCTCGTGAGTGGGGGGGTGATGGATGATTTAGCGTTTGCAGTGTTGCAATATCATACGTGCTCACAGCATTTTAATTTTGATGAAAACTACTAGTAATACTAATTCCTCAAAATTTTAGCCAACCTGCTCTCAGCTTTAACTGATAATATTTTTAATACAAAGATCTACTTACCAACAAAATAACTCCTTTCAGTATAAACTTAGTCTCCAAACCAACATTCAGCAGCTCTAACAGTAGCTTGTCAAACTTATCTGGAGTTAGCTTGTTGAGAATTCTGTGGTTAAATGACAATAATAAAGGTTGATAAACCTCAAAAGTGTTGGAGATCAGAAGAGTTTTTTGCTTCACTTTTCCAGGAAGTTCAAATGGGCATCTAACAGGTTCAACAAATTCCTTATTCACAAGACTCCTTAGAATGTCTTTTTTTTACTCAATGTTTCACAAGCTTACTTGGGTTTTCAAAACCAACAACATTATATAAATCATGAGCTCATTTGGAAACAAATTATCACTCATATCCCATGAGCTCATTTAGAAACAAAATCATCACTAGTTTATTATCACCCAATAATTACTGGGCTACCTGTGGTAAGCCCAGATAAGATTCCAGGAATGCTTTTCCCCTGTTGTGTGACAGACAAATTTGCAATCTCACAACTCCTTGCAACACCAGCTAAAGCACATGTTTTGGACTCTGGATTCACAATTGACATGGTTCCTTTTATGTTTGATCATAATGAGGGAAAGAAGAAATTTTAAAATGTCAGAAAAAAATCTGATTTCTATGCTAAAATCATTTACAAATGCTCACCATGTTAGTGCTTGACCCACGCTAAAAGATGGTTATGATCGTACAGTTTCAGAATGGCTTGTTGCACTGACTCAAAGAGATATCGAAGCAAGCAATTTATGAGAAAATAGCAAAGCAATCAAATGAACTTGCCGAGATGGAAATCCCTAATCACTGTCAGAGTTTACAATAAAGTTCAAGTTACAAGTGATCAACTCAACTCTCGATTGCCATTTTGGATTTTAATTTCACCACTTAAATTTTAACGGCTGATGTTCAAACGGTAGTGGAACACAATAAAAATATATTTGAACCTGATTCTGATGCTGACATTGCTACAAAACATTTAATTTATCAGCCAAAACACACCAAAAAGCTTTTTGTCTTAATGGCTTTTTTGGTCTTTTAAGCATTGAAATACTAAGTACAAATGGTGAAAAATATCAGGAAGGCAATAAAAATACTGATGGAGTACGCCTGCCAAGGATCAAACTGGAGATGATGCATCCGGGAGTGCTTTAGTAAAATGTCACAAAAAAGCTAGGATTTACACATATTATTAACTAAAGCATTATTTAGTACTTTACTTATTATTTAATCACTGTAAATTTTGATATAGTTTCAAAAGGCTGTTGGAACAAAGAAAAGATTATGAAGCTAGGATTCAGTACATTCGCAAACATAAGACACTTGATTTTCACAAACCAATTTTATTTTGTTAACAATTACTTTATTATAATTTGGAAGAGCAAATGATTGTATAATGAAGTTTCTAATTTTGCTAAACTTTTCTTTCCTAATCCTAGTCTATGAAGTGTTCCAACTTAGGATCAACAGTAACAATAACAGAAATCACTATTTAATTTGGAAACTATTATTCTTAGACATGTGACTACATTATAAGTATTTTTATTAAATTTCAATTTAATACTATCAAATTTTGCTTAAGTTTTCAGTTTTCTTTCCTGTGTCTATGAAGTGTTCTATTATAACTTAGGATGAACAGTAACAAATATAAAATTCACCATTTAATTCAGAAACTATTATTCTTGGACATCTGTGACTACATAAGTATTTTTATAAAACATTAATTTGGTACTATCTTTAAATAAAAGAAGTTCTGAAATGTTGTCCTTATCCATAGAGAGTACTTCTTCATTTAATAGCTTTGATATAAATTCATTGCCAATTTTAAGTGTGCATTCACTAAATCCGTCAATTTCAACATTCATTTTCATTGTTAATCTATATTCACATTTTTCTGTTTTCATGATGCCACATCATTGACATTTTATGATTCTTGATGTGGTATTCCCTTGAATCCTTTGGTGACATTTGATATGTTTTAGGAACTTTTCGTAGCTTTCAACTCATATGAACTCTTTGATGGTCTCGATTGAAAAGTGTTCGGTTGAGTCATCAAGGTCTTTCAATAAAGGGATGGCTGAAAGGCTTTCATCGTTACTTTTCTGAACAGAAATTTTGACTATTGTGCTGATCTTTTTGGCTCCCAACCACACATGGACTTGGACTTGACAAAAGTGTATGCCTTTGTACATAGTTTAGAGTATGTAAGATGACATGTGCAACCTTGAATCACAAGTTATTTTTAACAGGCCGCCATTTTAACAGATGTTTACTATGTGCTTTGAAGCTTGCCTGGGCTTACCTGTACTATATAACGCATGCGCTTTACGTGCTATATGACATTTTGCATCTCAAGACAGAAAACAAAGCCTGATTTACAACTCGAGCATTTGAGTAATGAAAAAAGCAAATAGAAAAAACAATTTAATTGTTTTGAGGCAAAAAAAGAAATTAGGACACATCCGTCCACTGTGGTCTCAAACCCTGCTCCTTGTGCTTTTAAGGCAAATATCCTAATTACTATGCTTAAGAGCTGCTCCCTGACACGGCTGCCAAGCTTGACATGATAAAATATCTTAAGCAAAAAGTCTATGAGACCTCATTTTAATTTACATTGCATGCACTTAAGGTTAAAAAAGTTGGTTTAAAAGACAACTTTCTTTATTTTATAAGATTTTATTTAGCAAGCCCAAAGGCAATCAGTATCTAGTGAGAATCGAGCTCAGATGAGAAAGTTCTTTACTCAATGTCTCACTGGCTGACAATGAAGTGGCATCCGTGATGAATCAAGCAGTGATACACTATGCAAATTATCACATTGATGTATTTGAAAATGAATTAATAAGCTACTTGACAAACTGGTATGTAGCCCGGTAAACACCTTTACAGCATCTAGTTGGAAATAAATTATCTGTAGTTTTCATAAACTGCCATAAAATTTGTAATGAAATTATTGAGAACCACATACATAACAGGATTTAAATATGAAAAAGTAGGAGCTGAATCTCAAAAAAGATCACTTGTAAGTATACGAAGAAAAGCACAATTACATGAAAAAAAAACAGGTACACAAGCAAGTATAATTAATGACTTTCATTTTAGTGGAAAGATGTAGCTGACCTTGCACAAACATATTCCTTAGATCTATTGTTTTTTTGTTTGAATTATCTTAAATATAACTTAAAAATCATTTGAACTTTAACCACCATGGTGCTTTTTTTTACCTTGAAGAGGAATGTATATTGCATCTCTCCGCATGGTTAGGTTTTCTCAAACAATCAATCTGAATGGCCAATGTCAAACGACCTCAAGCTATCTCAATAGACCGCACATACTTTCAGAGTAAATATAAACGAACTTGAGCTTTGTAGTTCTTGGATCAATTCTGAATGGCTATAGCATTACAGAACTTATATTTAAAGATAGAGCAATGTAAGGAAATCGATCGTTTTGTTTAAGGTCATAGAAATGGAGTGTCGAAAGCTAACAGTAATATAATAAGCAATAGTAAAACGATTTCGAGTTTATTTGTAGCCAATAGCGTTCTTATGTAAACTTCAAAGATCTGGCAGATATAGCACCACTTGATCAACAGTAGCACTTGGTGCTATCTCTCGTATACACACTTTAAACAGAGCTACTAACTACAGAGAAATGTTGATCAGTGACTTCAATCTCATAGCTCAATAAAAGAAATCTTTTCAGAAACAATCCTTACCCACGAACTCGTCGGAAAATGACTTCATTAACATCTTGTCCTTCTCGATTTAGTCTAGGCGGTACCCATCTTGCTCGGTTCGGAGAACCAGAAGACACGACTGCAACAGGCTGTTGAGTAGCCAAAGTGCGCAGCGGGGACGGTAGAACCTCCCTGGGTCCTTGAAAGTCTAAAGATTTTGCCCCGCGACCTTCCACTTTTGTACTTTCTTAACACAATCGAGGTTACACAACGAAAACCTGAGGAAGGCATTCGGGAACGCCATTGTCATTGAAACACACATGTATTTAAAGCAATCGGGAATAGGCCGCACACGAACAAAACATAAGCCAAAAAGGAAAATCAAAACATCACTTAGTTTATCGATCTTACCTAAGCTGTGCTTGAAAAATTGCAAAAATGGGTGGAAAAATTGAGACTTGTGTTTGACTTCTTATACGATTATATTTTTTCTACCCCCTCTTTGAAAAAGCTGCTAACAAAAGTTGTGGATCCACAATGCAATGCACGCGACATCCGGAAAGACTCTCCCAGCATGCACTGCAGGTACATAACTTTTCTTTTGTTCGGCAGCTGTTCCTAATAAGTAACGTCCCTCCCCCCCCGAAAGTTAAGTAACGGCTACCCCAAAGCAACGGTACTTTTTTTGCCCTACTGTTTTGACTGTTTCACTGTTTGCTCATCGGGTTACGTTACATTGTAGGAATATGAATATCAATGATATTGACTTTTATACGTTCCCTCTTTATCTGAGACCATTTCGAGTTACAAACGTTTTTTACCTGTCCGAAAGTAACGGCCGTTACTTCGGAATTCTACGGTATTGCCATTTGCTATCTGTTTTTGACGGCGAACCAACAGCCTGCATTGTATCTTGCTCTGGGTTGACTTACCAGAGAATTGGGCCAAAGAGAGTTGCATTGCCGCCGGTTATGAAAAATTGACAGGGTCGTAACGTGCTATTTTTTTTTCTCCTATGATCCCAGTTTTTTGGTGACCCATGATCCCAAATATTGCGAACTCCGGTGATCCCTGATCCCAATGTTTATTAGTATTTTCTTTTCATTATTTACAATTTGTTATTCATGGCATGTCGAGATATCTTTTGCGCATCCCGAAAAGCGAAAAATGCAAAAACACATCGTTAAACAACTAAAAATATTACGTCGAGATGTCAGTTTCAAATATATTCAATAATCGCACTCACCAAATAACCTTATTGATTGAACTGCGTATCTCATTATAATATTACCGGTACTGTAAGACATGTAAACTATACGATTAACAGTTTTTCTCAGTGTACACAAATATTTTATCAGAAGTTCTCACAAATTTTGGCCATCAGAGATGGATTATTTTTCAGTATAAGAATTATTTTTCTTTGAAAGCTGAATATGTCCTTATAGTTATAATTTCTAGTGGTTCGAATTTCATGCAAGTTCAACCAGGTTGGCTCTAAAATCAATGGTTCTTATAAGCAGCGGTATTTTACTGTATCGAACATGTTTCAAAAAATGATCAGCTACCCAGTACACTGTTCCTCGTTCATGATAAGTAGACATGAGCATGTAACCTTCAAAACTAAATGTTTTGTTTTACAACAGCTTCGAACTATATCGTTTAAAGAGAACAAAAAAACTGACAAATGCGAAAATGGTCCACCGGCCAAAAGAGCTATATCTCGCGGCAGTATGCAATTTCTACGGATGGATAGTCAAAGACTCTATTCTCAGATCTATATGCGATAGAACCTAAAAATAAATGCAATACAACCAAAGAATAGATTTGAGCAGAAGAGAAAGAAATATATTTATTTCCCGCGATACTTTACAGAGAAACCAAACAAGTAAATAGATGGAGAGTATGGCCTAGCCCTTTTATACATTTTGGGGCTCTCAGTATGTTCTAGTGTCCTACAAAGCTATCATCTCATAATAAATGGCCGGGATCAGTGTTTTCATCATAAACGTGTCGTTTAAATTCAGGTTTCATACAATTTTGTGTATAAAATGCATACACTTTGTTCCAACTTTTTTCACCTGCGTCGTTCTTTTCAAAGCGATTAGAAAAGAGAACGGGATATTGTTGCTTTTTAATTGGTTTGTTTATCCGGATGAACAGTTCATTTTGATAACACCGGATTCAAAATTATACTTTGACGTTATCGGAAACAACCACGTCTCTACGATTGTTGTAATATTTTAGTCTGCTTAAACTACGATCAATAGCTTTTCCGATTTTAGTGTAACGGAACTAGTGAATCAAAAACTACTTATTCGCAGTATAACTTAAGATGCTTTCAGTTTCCCAAAATGAACTGGTTTAAGTTGTGGTTCAAAGAGGCAAATTAATTGCGTGCGAATTGAGTGTTGCTATAAAGCACAATCAGCTTGGATTTTATGAAGGGTTCTATTTTGATTCTGCGTGTTTCTTATTCATCAAAGCAAATGTTAAATTCGAAATAAACTTGAATCTTCCATAATTTGAGGTGTTCGCAAACTGTCAAAATATTTGAATCTGTTTTTATGATAAATCGCGTGTGCAAAGTTGTTTAGACTTCCTTCTAGTTCTGATACGTTTCGAGTAAACATCACCGCACGAATAGATAGATTTTAGACTACTTTATCACTCCAGGCGAGAATCAGATTGCTTTTTAAAACAGTTTACACTACAAACGTAACCAGAAAGTCTTCCCACATTAATCTTTGTGTAACATACTTTATATTCGGCGGAACTACTTCTCTAAAACGCCCTTCACATCAATGGAAAGGGAGTAATAGCATAAAAGCCCATTACATTTTTGAAAATTGTACTAGAATAGTTTAAGTTTCTTTTGGTAGTACGAGTATGATAGCGGGGAA
>JAOBRD020513508.1:0-50593 GCA_027575215.2 Hydrozoanthus sils | reverse complement strand
TATATATGATAAATGAATTATCGTCGCCGTGAGATGATGGGAAAAGCTGACGTTTCGAGCGTTAACCCTTCGTCTGATATTGTTTCGGTTTGGTTGTTGCATTTTTTTTGGTAGGAATTTGGAAAACACAAGTTAAGAAATGTGTTTGTTTCTGTAATCTGAAGACGAGCTTTGTTTACGAATTTAACAAATTTGTCTGCTATTGAATTATTTTTGTATATTTCTTGGGAACACTGCATGTCGAATGCTTCTTGTCTGATTATGGCTCTTTGGAACTCGAGCTCCATCCATTTAGACAGACAGACAGACAAAGACAGGCATACATACATACGTACGGACACCTACCAGGAGAAGGTCCATCAGTTCCATTGGCTCCAAAATCCTCATTCCAAGCACTGTAACACGTAGCATGACCTCGGCCTGAAAAACAAACGACGATGCCATAAGAAAGATACTTTTTTAACTTTTCCACCATAAGTTGCTACTGTAATTCTCATAGCATGCTTCTGGGTATTTTGAAGGTGAAGTTTACATTATAGTTCATTTTTGGATTTTATAAACAATTTCAAACATTTTTCCTAAACCAGATAGTTTTATTACAAATCCAGTTTCTTGGCGGAGCACTCTGTCAGACTTACCACAAATATGATGACAATGATGGTCTTCAGAACTGGAGAGAATAGAAAAAAAAACCAGTTACATTTTGCTTTATCGGCGTCATGCGACCACAATTAAGTGATAATACAAAATCAAGCACTACAGACCTTGAACAAAAATTTCGGCTATTGGCGGCTCGCCCTTCCATTTCAAGGTAAACAGCAAGCTGTAGTAAAACATTCATACACACCTTGAAACTTTCATTTTAAGCACCATACCAATATTTATATACATCAACAGTTCTAGGCTCCTAGAGGCTTTTAGGCCGTCTCAAGCAATTGCAAGCTCGACCACTTACCAACCGAATCGATGACTTCCACGTTCTAATAAACGAGTGTCTGAAAGCCTCTAGAAACCTAGAGCTATTCTTATTTCCCTAATTAAATATAAAGACTACGCTGGTTAACCTTTTCGTAACATGATTATGACTTGAAACGAAGTCGAAATATTGTTACAAGGTCGTTCCTTGATCCAAAACTTGGATTTGATAACGTTTTCGTTCCTCGGATTGATAGTTACCTTGATATTTCGATATTACTGCGTCTGTTTACAGGAGCACTGTACAATTAACTTCAACAAGACCAAAGTGGTTAGAGTAAACGCAGCAAATCTACAACTCTAAACTCATTTTAGTGTCTATGAACTTACCAATGAACAATCAATAGGACCAAAATTAACTTTGCAAAAAACAAGGACTGCGAAGAGAATTGGCAAAAACCGTTAACAAAAAGTTATGGGGGCTAATATATGTGATAACTAAAAAGTTGCTTAAACGTATTAGCTATAGCTTGGCTTAAATTAGGAAACTCTAGTGCTTATCTTAATTTAATCTACCAATCACAAACAAACTTTTTCAAAAAATCGACATATACTAGTAAGCTGAAAAAAATTTTTGTATTTGTCTTTAGTATTTCAAATGCAAAGACCAACTATTAAATTTTTATCCATAAATTTCTACTTATTATAGCGAGAGTACAGGAAAGTTTTCTTTCTGTAAACTAAACTCCAATTTTGATGGTCACGACTCACTATTAATCAATTCAAGACTGACACAAAAAGGAAAGTTTTCTTTCTGTAAACTAAACTCCAATTTTGATGGTCACGACTCACTATTAATCAATACAAGACTGACCAAAACTTCCGGAATTTCTTTGGCTTCCATGAAATACATGGTGTGTTATACATTTTAAGACTAACCAATAGCTTAGTATTCTTAAATAATTTTACATACACGAACAGGACGCTGGGTTTTAATTCTAGTTAAAACTTTTACGAGTTTAGTGGAACATCTAACCTCAGTGACCGTCCTGGCAAAATTTCGGATCCTATAAAGCCACTTATCTCGATCGTCCTAAACAAAAAATCAAATTTAAAGTTACAGAATGAAATATGATGTATTTTCTTTTTTTAACAATTCTAAAAAATATAGCAGCAACACTCACCGTATCATCGAAGAAGTGAGAGCTCTCATCTTCAAACTCACAGCTTAGAACCTACAAAACACAACTAATGCGTTTTATTTTACCTTATTATTTAGTTTTACATTAGGCTGGGTTAATGAGAGATTTAGGACGCGTTTTATAACCAGATTACAGGTCTTTATCTGAAAAGACGTAAAGGTCTGACTGACATAATGATATACTACCTTTAAACCGATAAATAAGGTAAAATAAATGTCATCGTAAATCGTTGGTGGTATGGTATACCATTTTTGTTATTGTCTGCTGTTGGCTGGATGGTATACCATTTTTGTTACGGTTTACTGTTGGTGGTATGGTATACCATTTTTGTTATAGTATACCGCTGGTGGGATGGTACACCATTTTTGTTATGGTATGTCATTGATGGTATTGTATACCATTTTTGTTATGGTATACCGTTGGTGGTATGGTATACCATTTTTGTTATGGTATACCGTTGGTGGGATGGTATACAATTTTTGTTATGGTACACCGTTGGTGTTATGGTATACCAATTTTGTTTTGGCATGCCGTTGGTGGGATGGTATACCACTTTTGTTATGGTACTCCGTTGGTGGGATGGTATACCACTTTTGTTATGGTACTCCGTTGGTGGGATGTAATACCATTTTCGTTATGATAAGCCGTAAGTGGATTGGTAATACCATTTTTGTTATGGTATGCCGTTGGTGGGATGGTATACCATTTTTGTTATGGTATGCCATTGGTGGTATAGTATACCATTTTTGTTATTGTATGCTGTTGGCTGGATGGTATACCATTTTTGTTACGGTATACTGTTGGTGGTATGGTATACCATTTTTGTTATGGCATGCCGTTGGTGGGATGGTATACTATTTTTGTTATGATATGCTGTTGGTGGGATGGTACACCATTTTTGTTATGGTATATCGTTGGTGGAATGGTATACCATTTTTGTTATGGTATACCGTTTTTGTTATTGTATAGCGTTAGTCGTTATGGTGTAGCATTGGTTTTAAGGTATACCGTTACTAAATATTATGGTATATAAAGTTGGTTGTTACGGTCTCTAACATTTGTGTTATGGTATCCCGTCATTGTTGTTGTATACCGTTATTCTTCTTCTAAAAAATTCCAAACGTTGAGGGTGGAACAGCCAAAGAACACGTTTCTTGGTCGAAGTCTAAAAATGTTTATTTGAAGTGTCAATGTTAGCTAAGTACTTACTTGACTCAACATGGTTGTCCATTCGAAAGAGTCAATTTCACCATCTTCATTTGAGTCAAGCAGTTCAATAAGATAAAGATTTTGAGCGGGGGAGTTCTGAAACACAATTTATTCTCGTTGCTAAGTTGGAAACAACAACAATTCAATCTACGGTGACTAAACTACGGTACATGTTAACAATAACTTTTGGGGAGAACAGATTAAATCTCAGCCTTGTAACCACTTTTGTTGCTTACAACCATATATTTCAAATATAGAGGAAATTACATGGCAACGCGGCGGTACGAGTTTAATCTTCAAGTGGCCAAATGATATCTCGCGAGTGAGCAAAAAAGGAGTGATTTAACAGGACACTCATCAGCCATGTGCGTCACGTGACCCACCCAGCACAACGTGTTCCTGATTAGAGGAACCTCAGTATAAGCGACCCAGCACTTCACCATTTATGGTTCAGTTAGCCGCCCCATTGGATATTAGGGATTTAGCAACGAGGACGGCAACATTGACAATGACGGCTTACAAACAACACATTTTTTGCTTTCCCTTTTCGACCGTGCCTGGCTCGTTTTCTCTCTCTTTTGTCTTAGTGACACTTTGTGAACAGAAAAAGATTAAAACTTCCTGCATAAAAAGATAAAAAAGATTGAGAAAATTTTCTGTTTATCGTTCCCGTAGTCGCAAGAACTCAAAAACTAAGCTTTTCACGTCGTAATTTGAAGACGACAGCGCGTAGGTGACTAGCGCGGTGCATTCAAACGTGCTGCCTTTGTATTCACTTATGTTTTCTGCCGTCGCCGTCGGCGACTTGAGGTGTCTTTGCTGAACAGTTCTTAGAAGGCTAGCGTGGCGACGGACAGTATGACTTCTACATAGACAGGCATGGGCGTATAACGGTACAGTAGTGAGACAATACATTGATTGCACAACAAAGTTTTGTTCCTACTGTTTGTCTCTACAGTTAAAGACCTTGAGCCTTCCAATACGCAGCCTGAATTCTTGCTGTATTCTTTTTATCGAATTTACAGTCTTATGGACATGACAGACAAGGTATCTGGAACGACCAACTCTTTTTCGCCCGTGCCTATCTATGTAGAAGTCATACTGTTCATTCACACTCTTCTATTTTGTTGATGTTGATCCTGAGACCCATTCGTTTTGACAGCTCACTTTAGGCGGGAAGCTAACGTTATAGTTCTGTACCATCGTTGGCAAGTGAGGCGGTATCGTCGTCTGTTATTAGTATAGGTAATCGCATGGGGCCGAGTAAAATTAAGGATTAATTTTACAAGTGTTTTCAACTTTTTCCAAAATTGCCCGAGTCGCTTCGCGACGAGGACAATTTGGAAAAATTTGAAAACACAAGTGATATTAATCCTAAATTTTACGAGGAACCAGGCGATTACACGTTTATGACATCGAGGCAAAATTCTTCATTCTCCGCGGGATCCCACCTGAAAGCATCGCATAACTTAACTCATTTCTCCCAAATAAAACAAAATCTTTGCAACCTCTGAAAACATTCGGAAATATTCGGAAGAGGTTTGAAATCGTTTCTAAGGCATTTTTATAATTTTTTAAAAAATTCGGAAAATCTTCGGAGGTGTTCGGAAACGTTCTGAAATCTTCGGAAAATGTTGCTAAGGCACTTTTGAGACTTTTTAAAATTTTCGGAAAATCTTCGGAAATTTTCGGAAGTATACCAGCGACCAATCAGCACTAAGTAATTTTGCCCTGAATTAAGAAAAAATGCCCCCGCTGTTAGCCAATCAGCTCGAAGTAATTTTGCCCTCCATGTTTTAAAGGAGCTTAAGCAACGAAGTCGATGACATGGACGACGGCAGCTTACAAAAACCACTTTTCTTGCTTGCCTTTTCCTATTGCGTATGGTTAGTTTGCTTTCTCTTTTGTTAGAGTTATACTTTGTGAAAGGAAAAACAAAGTGTTTTTCTTACAGATGAATAAGATTTACAAGATTTCTTTAGGTTGTTCTCGTACTTGCAAAAACTTCAAAACTAAGCTTTTCACGTTTCAAAGCGACGGCGTGCAAGTGACCAGCACGGTGCATTCCAACGTGCAGCTGTTGTATTCACTATTGTTCTCTGCCGTCGTCGTCGTTGGCGACGCCCTCGTTGCCTAGGGAACCTTAACCCAAGAAGATGGCAACGTCCACAAAGGCGGCTGGAAACAATTACACTTCTGGTCTGTCCTTTTTTGGCATACTGACGGCCCGTTTGCTTTCTCTTTTTCCGAGTTACGCTTTGTGAATAGAAAAAAAAACCAAAGTTTCCTTCCAAAGGCAAAAATTGATGAAAAAATTTTCTTTAGGTTGTCCTCGCGGTCGGCAACCCCAAAATTTAAAAGCTCTTCAAGTTGTGGTTCTTCAAGACGGCGACGTGCAGGTGACCAGCATGGTGCATTCCAAGGTGCAGCTACTGTACTCACTATTGCTAATTATTGGCGTTGGCGGCGTCGCCGTCCTCGTTGCTGAAGAATGGAAACAAGGACCCGCACTACTACAGGAAATGCTCGCACACCTGACAGCATTTAAAGTTCAAAATTTTGACCATGCGGCGTCTCAGCAACAGACATAAAAATATTCATAACGGCTAAAATCTAAATATTCGTAACGAATTCTTTTTAGTGGTAAAAGTATTAGTATTTACAGTATAAGATTTTGCCGAAATTTTTCGGCGAAATAAGTTTTCACCTCTCCTACAAATCTTCGTCCATTAGCATACGTGTGTTTCGACAAAACTTCGCATGTTATGCTGGAATTGGTTTTTTTATACTACTATTGTATATCATATTTCGTTATAATTTCCCTCTGTTTGAAACAAAAATCAACAAAAACTTGTGGTAATAAAGTAATTAGTTGTTCTGTTTATATGTTACATGAAACAGTTTTAAACCAATGAATAGTCCACTTGTTTCTTGCCATTGTCTCTGCGGAGGTTGAGTGACAACTGAAGGTGACGATCGTCTGGTTCAGGCCTTCTATAGCGCGGGTGATTTGTTTTGAGGTCTTTAAATTAATATGTGATGACGAGATTACATACTAACTCCTTATCTTTGTCGTAAATAATCAGTAAGGAAGAAAGAAGGAAGTTTTGATGCTTAGAAACTGCTGTGTTTCTTACCTTTGGTTTTAGAATATTAAATAGCTGAATGAATTTCTCATCTGTAACGCCCAAAGCCCCTTCAAAAGAAACAAATCTTCAAATTTAAGTTATTATCTTTCTAAAATTTGTTTCTTCTTAAGAACAATCAAAGATGACTACTCTGCCGTTGCTTCCGTAGTTATAAAAGGTCATATCCTAAAATTTTGAAACTTTGAAAAATAAATGCTTGCATCTATTGAACGAATGGCTGTCAGTGTCCAGATTCTCTCGTTTTTGTGCAGCCATCGCAGTGCATTTGGGATTTTTAGGAGGCAAATTAGGAGTTCAAAACAAGTTTTTGCATTTGTTTGCTTGTTTTTCGCGTTGTTAGTTGTTTTTAAAAAAAGGTCCTACAAAAATTGAAAATAAAGGATTTATTTCTTTCAAAAGTAAAAAAAAAAAAGGAAAACAAGCAAAAAGCAAAACTTGTGTTTTTAACCCTAACATTCCCAAAATGCACGCGGTGGCCGCGCAAAAACAGGAGGACCTGGGCACTGACAATTTGAATCATTAGGAACAGAGTTAACAGTGCTGAGTTGTTCAAAAGACGATAAGCCATATTCTAGAGTTAACCCTAGATTACTGCTAATCGTCTTTTGAATAACTCAGCTTGAAAAGTCAAACAAAACACTAAACCTTGGTCACTAGAAAGGTGACTTGTGGCCTAAAGTGTAAAGTTTACCTTGCCCTAATGGATCTAAAAGATTCCAAGCTTTTGCAAGCTGGGCTCTCTCCGTTGCTCTTTCCATCTTCACGTGCTTTTTGGAGGAATCCCTGAGTGAACAGTTGTAAAAATTACCCATTTAGCTTCCCGCAAAAAAGGCAAAATAATCAAGAAACTTTGATTACCAACTCAACCAAAAAAAAACAGAGAAACTTTGATATTCGTACATGCATACTGAGGAAAATACGCTTTTGAGAAAGGCAAACGAATTCAAGAAGGTTTCTTCCTGTTTCCTCACTCTGTCGAGAAACATTTTAAAAGCACTCATTGAAAAAGCTCCGTTAATATACCATTTTAGATTCTACTTTAAAACTTGTTTGATTAATACATAGAGACAAAAAAACTGAGTTCTTTTTCCATTACCTGTTGGTAACTGGGTATACTTTAAAGGCTTAAATCAACTGTGTACATAACAAACAGATGAATACTTTGACGAAATGCTGTACAATACTTGACAACAAAAAGGAACAAAGCGGAATACTCACCAATAGTTATCAACAACTATTGCAAGCAAGATTGCTGTGAGAAAGAAAACTCCAACAAATACGTAAATACCTGAAACCGGAAAAACCAATATCAACATACACATCTTATCTTCAGTATATGCACAAAAAGAGTGCGTTTTGACATAGAGTGCTGTTTCACATACAGTAGTTTGGAAAAGCAAAGTCCAGAAAGAAAACGGCAACACAGTCGTTCCACGAGGGACTTTGAAAAAAAAAACCAGTCTAACATCCAAAAATAAAACAAAGGAAAAGTTGTAAAAGATAACAAATTGATTGATACTTTATATAAGTTTAAAAACCCACCAAAAAAGAAGAAATACGACGGATCCGACCTCATCGCAGGGATCATCACCTCCTTTAACAAACAAAAGAAAACAACGAGCAGTTACGTACACTCGGGAAGTTTCTTCAGTAATTTCCTCTATCGGCTAAGAGATACGAGCTGGTAAGATACTTTCTATATCCTTCGACGCAAACAAACATTCATATCTATATAATAAAAAGAAAATTATGTTGACGCGAACATTTGAAGTTTATCTCCTCGTGGAAAAAAAAGTTCACTCGTTCGCTACGCTCACTTGTAAAATCTACATAGTGGACATGTATCTCGGAGTTATCTTTGTGTTTTATTTCTTGTATCTGTCGATATAGGAATTCGTTTCAGTATAATGTTGCATGTCCTTAACCGAACTTTTAAATGGAAAGCAATTTCAGTTTGCTTACAAGTGTCCAAAACACTGAGCTGAGATTGTAAAAGGCTTGACTGAGAAGACAGACGGAAGATGGTGTCGGACCAAAACAGACAAAACATCTCTCGTATGTTGGAAGACGATAAAATAATGACTGACATCTGTTTAGCAGTTACTTACAGGATAGTTTTCGGTAGAGAGGAGAACGAACAACCTCAACATTCCTGATGCCACGTTGTCAAAGGCCCTGATGGTGATAGAAAACCAATTGTTTACAACTGATATGGTTGAACGGCAGTTTTCAGTATCACAAATGAAAGTGCAACCCCGATATAACGAAGGCCCCGTTATAACGAAGTATTCAGTTTTATGGGCCCGGCAAAATTACAGTATTTCATAATGGTAAAAACTCCTGTATAACAAACCCCGTTATAAAAAATCCTCGGTATAACAAACCATTTAGGTAACGAGGCCATTCTTACCCTGAAAAATCGAAGTTCACAAAACAAGTACAAGTGTGTTGACATACTGCACCTGAAATTTTTAGTCTTGATACCGTCTGGATTTTACAGTTTCAAATAAATGAATAATGATGTCTTATCATGTAATTAATCAAGTAAGGATGGTCCAACATTTAATATATGTCATCGCTAATTTTTTGTCAGTTATCAAAACACCGGTATAACGAAGTTTTTCGTGTTTTTTCGGTAACTTCGAAATCGTTATATCCGGCGGGGTTTCGTTTATTACGAACCCCGTTATAATGATGTAAATTGTTCGGTCCCTTGGCATTTCGTTCTATCGGGGTTGCGCTGTATATAAGTATGTTTTTCTAATAAGTTTATGTTATCCCTAGTTACGCCGTGCTTGTTTTAGGCCGCGTAGAATTTGTTAACATTCACGTTTGACCTTTCTTTTTTCTTTTTCATTTGTCGGCAATGGATGAGATCTCGCGAATAGAATAAAGAAGAAGTAAAATAAGTATTTATTCCTAAAAACAAATGGCGATAAAGTAAATTGAAGCTTTAACGTTGTAAAAAGGCCCAAGATCCATCTGTAGTGTACTTGACAACTTTTATTGCTCGTGCAAATGATCAACAATTTTCCTTCACAATTTTTCATTGACAAGGTTTCTTTGTTCGTAAAAAACTGCTCGTGTAAACGGGGCTTTATTCCAACATGCACTAACTATATTCATAACTTTGCCATTCTGGTTGGCGTTACGTTCTTTGTCGCTGAAAAGCTTTACTTATCTAGGAATTGAGGTGTTAAATTAAATTTCCCTCAATGCAGGTAACAACAAAGGAAGTGCAAGAACTATGAAGGAAGTTTTAAGTTGATCGGCGCTTAGTTGTCAAACGCTGTATCACAATTCACAACAAAATTGCAGTTTTTTGATTGGCTGACGTGCTCGATCCGATATCAGCTATTGTTTTCTCAGCCAATAGTAAACAAACCACAAGTACTGTTGTACGTGTGGAAGTCTTGGAAACGTGTTTCATTTTAGTAGAATCGAGCTTTATAGTGTCGCCATCGTTCACGTTTCGATTTGAAAATTGGAAAAAAAGTACTTGGAAGCGCATGTAGAAAGCTGGCCTCAAACGAATGACTGTTGGATATAATTTTTTACACCCAAAATTCTTAACGTTGTTTAGTAAATAAACCCTTTCCGGCGGCTGGTATATCGGAGGATAATGTCCGCGGCTGATAGATTGTCCAAAAAATGAACAGTTGGCCGAGAAACGAAGCTTCGAGGGAAACTGAGAAATTGTGAGGACAATTTATCAGCATGTGAGAGTATAGTTGGGGTACGATAGAGAGTTTGCCCATTCTCTGAATCATGACTAAATCCATCATTTCGAAAAAGATGGCCCAGCTGTATATTTTACCACAATGCGTAGCGAACCTTCACGTACCGCTAAAGAAAGCTCATGGAAAGTAAGATTTGGTAAAACTCTTTCTTGTACTAACTGTGTGTGTCAAATTTGAGGTTTACCGATTCTTACAATGCGTCTTTTTGGACAATTTAAGACGCTCATGTGCTGGGAATTATGGGTCAATGTACAAGGCATCATCTCTTGCATAACCGTGGATAATGTTTTTAGTTTGGTTTTTCTTAAAATGAAACTTTAAATGATAGAACTAATAAACTTTTTAGATATAAATAGAAATTAATTCTAAGAATAGCTTTGGATCAAAACTTCACATGGGCTTTACTTTCAGATCAACTGGGCGCGTAAAGGATTGTAAGAATGCTCACTAAACAATTATTAATCGGATGCAAAAAAATTGCGGACAAGAAAGTAAAGGGCAGGAAAGTTGGCTAACAATTTTTTATTCGAGTTTCTAATTCGTTACCCGTGATAGTTAGTAGTGGAGTTTGCATTCTCCAATGCACCGTTGCAACTGTATTTGTCCATGAACAAGTGGACACCGACACACGCTGATACCAAGATGAAGACGAAGATGATAAAGAAAAGCTGAATAAAAAACAAAAACAAAACAAAACGTTATTACCAAGACTCTAAAAAATGACTGCTTTTCTAGTTAAAAATATTTAAAGTATATCTTAAAATGTCTCAACGTTTCGGATATTAACACTATCATTCCTCAGGAGAAGTAAAAAAAAATTATGCGAGGCTATTAAGCTTAATCTTGGTTAAATTTTGTATTTTTAAGTCTTTGAGAAAAATTCTCAAATATTCCCTAGGTAATATAATTAACTTTCTTGTTTAGATTTATTATCGAAACGTTTTTAACTAGAGCAGTAACTTTTTAAAAATTTTAGTAATAATGCAAACTCGTGACCCAGAGCTCGCTTAGTTCCCTCAACGTACGCCGCCGGCCTTAAACCGCTCTTCTCACAGGGAACTAAAGAATACAAACCATGGTTGAATGATATTTGACTCACCTTCCCCAACTTAGCCACTAAGGCAATCAATACCTGCAACAAATCGAAATATTTGTTAAGTTTATTTAGTACTACATAAAGCATTTCCTTTGGCTTCTTTGATGTGCGAAAGCTTTCGAGACATAAAACAAAAGACCTTTAGCTCAGTTCGCCAAAAAAGTAATAACGTTAACTGATTCATTAGTAACATCAAGTAAAACTCTCATTTACTTTTCATTTGGATGCATCTTCGACTTTTCATACTGAGACTCATGTTTTAATGTGGGCGAAAGGCCAGAATGTATCATAACGTGATATCTGCCATGCATTGCCTCTGGTACTATGGCAACGCCCTTTACGAGGTTGATTAAAATCGAAGTCGACGTTTCCGTACGAGGGATTGGGGCAATGGATACAAACGATAACACGACTCAAAACACGACTGTAAAGGATAGCTGTAGTTAGTTAAATACCAGATATTGATCTCGCACTTACATTAAAAATATGTCTAATATTTCTTAGCTTGTACAAGATTACCGCTGGCCTAAGACATCTGAAGCACTGTGGTAGGTACTGAAAAAAAAGAATGATTAAAATTTGTAAACCAGCTTCTCTAAAGAGACATTTTATTGCCCTAGGCTGGTACAGAGGCCGACTCCAAGCTTCACTCCGCTCGGTCAGACCTTTTTTATCTATTCTAAACACTAAGAGTCAAGAGCTGCTATGTAAGCGACTCCCTTAGGGACGAAGTAAAAACAATGGTATTTTTAAGGAACCCAAATTTGTCGGGGGAGGTGGTGGGTGGCGGCACAGACCCCCTACCCCACCCCCCACCACTTTTCCAGAGCTCAATTTCTCAAAACCTGATTTAGGGGTATTGGGTTTTATTGTATTATGGACTCCTCTCTCCACAAGGAAGGTGTTGGTGCAAGCACTTTACCAATATCTATTTTATTGAACATGATATTTGCTCCTGAAATTCAGCCTTTTTGAAAAAAGGTGGTGGGTGGCAGCACATAATACCCCATCCCCCTAAATTTGGTTCCTAGGAAGTACCATTGTTTTGACCTTTTCCCTCAATGAAGAACAATTAAAGGGGGTAGGGGTGGGGGAAAGAATGATGGTGCGAGAGAAAAGGGCTACATGGGTATAGTTGGTTGGAAATAATTCTCATGAAGTTTTAATGTTGGCCCAGATGTAAAAATCCTTTCTCGGACCCTTTAGGCGGGCACTCATCTCCGGTTTCCGTAGTGTTAGAGTTTCTGACTACCCCTGGACAGGATACTAATCTATCGCAGGTTAGCACCCGTCAGAAGCTGGTACTCGTTTATACAGCTGAGTCGACTGGAACAAGTCGGGTAAAGTGTCTTGGCCAACGACTAACACAGTGGTCTGACTGGGGCTCAAACTCGCGACCCTAGGAGTCGAACACACTAACCGCTCGGCCACTGCGCCGCTGACATGCCCGGATGTAAGGTATATCTAAATGCAAAGGTATACACATTCACGCTCTTCATCCATTTCTGTTATATAGCAAGTTTGATACGCTGCAAGGCACCACCTACCCTGTCCGTCAGTCTGGATATCAGCAGCATCGCACAGTCAAAAATAAACATGCAAACAAATACAAACTGGACTCTGTAGAGATTAAATAAAAGCATCTTTGTTAAAATTTTGCACAAGACGATTGGTATGAAATCGTATTTGGTGATGGTATGGCATGGATATATAACTGTGATCCCGAGGAGTATTTCACCCTATACTCATTGATAAACAGACAAAATGGTATATTTTGGCCGTCGTCTTCAGACAGTCATCTTAGAAACATAGATTTACATTTGCCTATCTAGTGGCTCCTGTTTAGCGCAGTTCCTTTTCGTCAGCCTCGATCATACATTTTGTAATTCAACGATTGATTTGCTCCTCCTTTTTACACGCGTATGCTCTCCAAACAAACCAGTGATTGCTAGTACTTACCCATTCCAAGCTCCTGCTTCTGCTTTTCTTGACCAAAATACGGGCCATGTGAGAAAGGTTATTTGAACTCCGAGGTCAAAGAGGTACAAAAGAATACAGGACAAGTTAATTATAAAAACCACTGGGTTCACTCTGTTGACAAAATAAAATAGGTAGTGCGAAGCTTAGTTGTTGCTGCATGAATGCAACGAATAATCTTAAGCTAGACTGCTACAAATGTCATTCAAAATTGCTCTGAGTTTCTAAATTTCTTCCAATTTTTAAGGCACCCGATGGCTCCTTGGTGGACTCGTTGAAAGACAAAACTAAAGAATAATCCTTTTGTTTGTTTGTCAATTCCATTTTTCAAAAGGTTTGATATGTACTTTAATCTTACTCTACAGTTTCTATGAAATCTTCACTGCTTCATCCGACATAAAACGAACCGATGACTATATTGTTGATGTCTTAAACTGATTGCAACAAAACAATGAACTAAAACTTTAGTTTCCTCCTGTCCCACTCTGTTTGGTATTGATCATAAGCTTTATCTTTCAACGTCAAAAACTGTAGCGTATTTAAATCAATGAATCAGCACTAAAACCAAGAGACGCTTACGTTCTCTCAAACTACCTTAGTATAGGTAGTTAACACTCAATAAAATTAAGTTACTGGAAATTAACTCGAATTAAATCAACGCGATTCTAATGGAGAAAGACTTTCGAATACACTCGAGCCCTTCAAGAAGGACACCCTGATAAGACGGACACCTCTATAAAACGGACACCAATCTTGGTCCTAGCCGTGTTTTTCTCAGTCATTTACTGTATTATAAGTCTCCAGAAGACGGACACTTCTCTAAGACGGACAGTTTAGGCTGGTCCCGAAGATGTCCGTCTAAGAGAGGTTAAGAAAATTAACGCGAAAGAGGAGATAGAACTTCATAATAAAGGAAACTAACACGTTTAAGGCACAGTTGATGGTGACAAACGGAACAATTTTATTTTAACAATAAATGTAATGAAATTCAAAACTGAACAAAGCTGAGCCATATGCTTGACATAACAGTGTGCAATTTATAAACGTAGACGTTAGGAGGTCTGGTCATTTCTAGCACTTTTCATGCAGGCAATGTTATCGGCCGATTTCCACCCCAATAAAATCTGCACTTTCCAAGTTCAAAAGTTGGGCTTTAGTAATTGAAACTAAGAGCACGGAAATTAACGTTACACTTAATTAACGTCAAGGAAATTACCGCTCAATGAAATTAACGCCACTTTAATTAACTACATGGAGCGCTATTTTCCTATAACAAGGTATTCTTATGTAATAGAAGCAAGTTGTAACATACTCAGCTCATTTGGACTACAACACGCAAGACAACTCCTTTGCTTACCTCATCACCTGTTCTGATGGTGGTTCAAAAAATATGACTAACGAATGCATCAGTATGTTGCAAATCATCAGTCTTTGGAACCATGGGTTGTTTAGGATATCAAAACACCTTGGAAAAACCAAAAATGGTTTAAAACTCAACAGAACGTAAACCACAGCAGAAATCCGAGGTACGGTTGGATAAAACAAAAATAAAGAAAGGTTGTTAACATTGTTGATGTAAAACGGTACAAGAATACCTCGTCGAGGGCACGTATCTGAAGAATTCCAAGAAAACAATGAGACTGATCTTAATCATTTATTCAGAGATCTAAACATTTGTACAGTGCACTGTGGACGTAATAGCTGACTATAGATAATGTGACTACTACCTAAGTATTGATGTATAGTGGACTGGAGATCACGTAACTCGAACCTATGTGAGCTACAATGAACTGGAAATCATGCAACTAGGAACTCAGAGTAATTGGTAAAACGGACTAGAAATTATGGGACTAGGATTTACGTATTGGTACAATGGAGATCATATGAACTGATCCTAAGTATTGGTACAATTCACTGAAGATTAAGGGCAAAGATTTAAGTGTTGGTACGATGGACTAGAGAATCATGGATTAGGATCTTAGTATTGGTACGATGGACTGGAGATCATGGACTAGGACCTAAGTGTTGATTCGATGGACTGGAGAATCATGGATTAGGACCTAAGCGATAGTACGATGGACTGGAGAATCATGGATTAGGACCTAAGCGATAGTACGATGGACTGGAGATCATGGACTAGGACCAAAGCGATAGTACGATGGACTGGAGAATCATGGATTAGGACCTAAGCGATGGTATGATGGACTGGAGAATCATGGATTAGGACCTAAGCGATGGTATGATGGACTGGAGATCATGAACAGCGATGGTACGATGGACTGGAGGTCATGGACTAGGACCTAAGCTATGGTACATTGGAATGGAGATCATGGAATAGAATCTTAGTTTTGGTACGATGGACTGGAGGTCATGGACGAGGACTTAGTACGATTGACTGGAGATCATGGACTAGGAACTATATGATGGTACGATGGACTGGAGATCATGGACATAAGTGTTGGTATTGGAGATCATGCACTAGGACGTAAGAGTCGGAAAAGTGAACCGGAGATCGTGCGACTAGGTTCGGGTGTTACTACATTTAGGGGTGTCGATATTGGATGCTGTGGATGTCCGTCCAGTCCGTTGTATACCAATGTTTAGTTCCTAGTCAAATAACCTCCAGTCGAAAATATCCGTTGACGACGATATAAATATGCTTTGCAGACCTTTTCGCCAGCCACGGTTTAAAGTAGGATCTTGCTTTGCCATAAGAGCCTCTAGAGCATGAGGAAAGAGTGTTGTTATTGAGTTTTAAACATACTGTAAAGTAAGTTACCCTTGGTGCTCTGTATAATGATGTACCAATGTTTGTTTCGTCTTTGAGATGACGCACAATAAACAACAAACACAAGTGATCTTGAAAAAAGAGCAAAATAAAACCTTAACCTTAAACTCAAACAAAATCCACTTGTTTCCAACGCTGATAAATTTATGTAGCATGAATGATAGGAAGTTTGTTACTGACATTAAAGGGACGGACCGCTAAAGTGATGGGAGTGGGGTGGGGAATTCTCAGTTTTCAGGAATATTTTTTTTCGCTCAATTTTTTGTGGGTGGAACCTTCCGCTTGAGTTTTTTCCACAAACATCCTTTTGTTCATCACTTCAAAATAAAAAAATTAACAAAAACAAATGTACTTTCCGAGAATTAAGTGATATGTAGGACTCTTGACTAATTTCTTATGGTATGAGTATCGCACAGGAGTACCCTGCAATTAAGATCCGATCTCATCACATTGAGACTAAAAACCAGAAGAAAAGTGTTTACATTTAATGGCAAAGTTGTGAGTTGTGCATTTTATCGGGTTGCTGGTATCATCATAAACCAAAACCAAGTATTTCAAGAAAGTTGGATCTTTATACTGATCGCCATTGGTAACGCCAACACACCTGATTACCAAATTACTGGGACTGTTTCTTATAGTTGGCACTGTTTTAAATTCATAGTAATTTTATTCAATATTCGGAGTAATTTCTCATTTAAGAAGTTTAATACGAATACCCAGCGCTAACTACTGAGCAAGAGGGAGGTAGCATGGCTCAGTGTGTAGGGTGCTGGATTTGTATACGGTTGTCGCCGGTTCAAATTCCGTTCTGAATCCTGACTTGATTAGTTTAGCTTCGGTGATCTCAGAATCAAATCCGCCACACCTGTAAATAATCAACTGGTTTGCCTCTAACCAGTTGGGATTCTTAATTGTAGTCGTGTTCATTTGGGAATTCTAACTATGACACTGAAAATCCCCTTAAGTGAGTTATCATTACGCATTTAAGACTTAATATTTAAGAACTTGCAACCAAATACCTTCCCGTCAGCGCGTCATCAATGTGCGCCGCGGCTAACTTCAGTTCCCTGTGTTCCCCCTGTAGATCTCCGAACTGTTTCGTCAGAGCATCAGCCTACAGAGAGGAGTTATCATTGAACGCAACCACACTCACCGAGCCAGAAGGGAGTTTACCCAACGAGACGGAGTGAAATAGTATAACAGTATTCTTCATTATCCATTCAAACAATTCTCTGTGTCTGATTTGCTTAAACTCTTATGATCCTCAGATACTTACTCCAATTAAAGTCTCCAGCTTTCGGGTTGACAGAAAATTGCCTTCCCAATCAGTAGAGTTCTTCGTCTCAACCAATAAATATTTGTAATAATAACGAAAATGATGAAAAATAATGATAGAACTTCTAATAGTGTTAATGAAAACTTGATAATAATGTCTGATAATGGTACCGACAACGAGGATGATAACGATAGCGATGTTGATAAGGGCAACAACAGCGAGAATGATAACGATGACAAAGATGATGGAAACGACAACAACAATGACAATGATATAGACATAGAAAAAGATGAAAAAAGGTCTTGACTCTTGGTATTAAAATAATCGAATAGCAGATGTGCATATTTGCAAGGCGAGAGTAGTATAAGGGGGGTTCTGGGACAGATGGGATGGGTGGGATAGGGATATGCCCCGCCCCCTTGTGATGACGTCACCGGGATAGCCAGGTCAAACCGGTTTATAAACCGGTTATCCCAGATTCGTAACTGTGACCGTTAGAACTTTTCCCGCTCATTTTTTCTGTTATTCGGTCAGAACCGGTTTTGGAATGACATCATTTTCTATTTTAAGAATAGCTGAGCCCTTTTTGCAGTTTAGATTGATTTGCCAACTCGTAAGTCTAGTTTTTGTACCCATCAAACTTGTTTTTAGTACTTTTTTCCTATATATTGGAGTCGCTTTAGTCCTCTTTCATTACAAGCTTGAAGATGAAGTGGAAAGCGCCAATCGAGAGTTGTACATTTTTAATCGAACTAGAATTAACTTTTGATCTCTGGGGAGTACCTCCAGCTCAATATCTGGGACTCGATCGCCTATCAGAAGTTGTGCTTGTTAGCAGATCAGAAGTTTGATCAAGATTCCTTCAATAGAATCTGTCAAAATTATCCTCAATTGTTTACAGACAATCAACTGGTAAGTATCTTTTTTCTTTCTTTGCTACCGCTCTTCGTAATTACTTACTCGTGCGCCTGGACACACTTCTTCAATGTTTTTGTTTGATTGAGTTCATAGAATGCTTCTCACTCTTTACACCAAACAAACAAAGTTTTGATAAGACAACCATATGCGAAGGTGACTATAACATCTATTTTTTTTTCTTTCTAAGAATCCACGTAAATTTGCTTTACATTTTTTAAGTTATAACTAATTGTTTGTTGGAGTTCTAAGTTTTCCCCCCTTGCTACTACGAACCAATCCAATTGTGGATCTTTGTCATAACTTAAGTTAATTAATAACGCAAAAGACAAACATCGATTTTCAATGCTGAACAGAGTTGTAACAGATGAATTTTGAGCTAAAACAGTCAATTATTTTATGTTAAACATGATTTTATTCGACATGAGATAAATATTGGTGATAACTTTTTTATTTAAAATTTAGCAAATTACATATATATTGTTGCGTAGTTATTTCTTCTGTTAACCTATAAACAAAAGAATGGTGTTTAGTGTAGGAAATTAATTAACTCACCGCATATGTAATTGTATAACAAGGTTTTCAAACCTTTAGCTGTTTTCCAACTCGTCTGATTCTACCAAAAAATTGCTTGATAATATCTGCTTTTTCTAAAAGTTCTGTAGCTTCCTACAGAAGGAATTGTTCAAGTTAAAATACATTTTTCAAAACGGCGATTTAGCAGAAGAAGTATTATAAATTTGATGGAAGCAACAACATTCTTCAGTTTCAAAGATTTCAAATAAAACTCAAAACAAAGAATCCTAAACAAAAAAAAAATTGAGCTCATTTTCCTAACATCAGTTGCGTTAATGGTGTTAAGTTGAACTTGGGTAGCAGCTAAGACTAATTTCACGTCGTTAAAGTAATAAAATTTCTTACCAGCTTCAATTCTCTTTCAAGTGCGTCTCGCCTCAGTCCATTTAATATGGTGCCACGAAGTAAAGAGATAATTTGATTTTAAAACATCCGTAACTGCTAGAGTTTTCGATAGAAACACTGTTAGTTGCAGATGTTTTAAGTCGATTTAGGATGGACTGAGGTGAGACGCACGTGACCTGTTGCGCCACATTGTTGGCTTTTGGAGGGGACACTTTTAGCGGGAAAATTCAAAATTCTATGCGCCTTATCTTGGTGTACTTTCATCGTATGTTTCTCAAACTTGGCAAACCAATGTTTTTTTATAGCATACTTTTGAAAATTGACAAACTGATTTCATGTCATATGCTCTTTAAACTGAATGCAGTCAGTATACTTCCTGCTGAATGGAACATAAAATGGATTCAGAAACGTTTTTGTTATGATTTCTCCATCTGATCCTTTAATGTTGACAATGCGTAGGAGTGGAACAATGGTATCTCCTACTACCCGTGCATCTATTATGTCGAAGTAGACATATAATGAATGGAAACCTCCAGCCAAACTGGCAACACGAGGACTTGTGGTCGTCTTGGATATAGGTTCATCCTGTTCGATCCCTAGAATGACATCCAGTCCTTCCCAAATTGTTAAAATAACATCGCTCTTTATTTCAACATGGACATGCCTGGTGACTTCATCAAAGGACAGAGTTAAATCCTTTGGTGAAGATTCTCCAAGTTGTTTATTCATGGCTGATCTCAGTTGTTGAATAGTCTTGTAATATCCGGCTGGGATTGTAAATCCCATTGGTGTTCCCCTCGTCTTCGCACAAAAAACCTATTTCGTTCTTCCCGAACATTATTCCAGGTATGTGGACACCGAACTTCAGTCAAAGCAACTTCCCAGTCACCCGAAAGATCAAGGGTCTGGGGAAGTTTGACAGTAGAATATCAGGGTAAATATTCATTGGTGAATTGCTTGGCAGGGAAAGAAAATGACCATCTCGAAGGTTTGGTTCTAAATGATTCAACAAACAATCAATAACAACTTTTAAATGACTTTTATTGACAATTTTCGTTACAATATCAGGTTATACATTTGACAAACATATGACGTCTCTTTCCGCAACCCAACTACTCATACTCTCGGGGTAGCCTCGCAATTTTACAAGGTACTCAGTTTGCTCCTGACGTCTTCTGTGCTTAACAATTCTCTCAATAGTATAAACATCGTCTAGCCTCTCCACCTCTTGAAGTTCATGCATCCTCATAAAACGTTCCTTCAAGCACTTCTCCAGTTTATAGTCTTTTAATTGATAAAAAGGAGGATGGCGGCGAATACGTTTTGAAAGAGTGAACATCACTTCCGTCCAACCAGTAAATAGCCTTCTTCAAAAGTCCTTTTCATCTTGCTTATCCTGACTTGATCCCCCACTTTAAACTTGAACTTGACTCCTAGACTTAACATAACATCATCGTATAGAGTGTGCAATACTTTATCTTCGTTTTTCTTAGTCAGTAACAAAGGCTTAGTCTTGATGCTTCTATGTAATGAACCGTTGTAGTTCTTCAGTAGTTTGGACAAAATGGGGAGGTAGTTCAAGGTGTTTTTCCAAGTGAAATAACGCTACATCTTGAGGTGCGGTTGAACCTTTCCACAATACTTACTTTGGTTTCATTATGAGTGGTGATAAATGCAATATTCTCTTTGCCTAGAAGCGCTTGGAAAAGTCTATCAAGAAATTCTTTACGCTCATCAGTTTGAAGTCACATGGTCTGACAAGCAATTGTGAGATCTTTACTTCCTGCTTGTTCGAGATCGTAATAATTCTGGTGGAAGTACTGCTCTATCTCCTCCCCCATCAACTTCCGACGCTTGAACCACAATTTTTTCACCGCAGCAGGAGAGAATACAACGGACTCGTCTAAAAATGTTTTCTAATTGCATTGAACCGTTGACCCGGTGTGCAGCAGCAAGACATCCTGTCACAGTGCTTAGTTTGAGAATCGACTGAGAAGAAAACTTCGCAAGCCTTCTTTTACAGATGTGAGAAAAAATGGGATTAGGGAGGGTGTACTTTGAAAACACTTGGATGAGAACGATTCAAAACCACAAAAAACATATCCCACTCCTCGCTCTTTAGTCTATATTCTTCTGCATATCTCCTTATGTAAAGTAAGCGTCTCCAGTTCATACCACCATTGGTGGCTAAACTATGACGGATATTGAGAAGTATATTTATGTAGTGGGTGTTCCGACTGGATTGCTAATACTGGAGGTTATTCTAAATTACAGGCCACCAACCTAACGAGAGCAAGGTAGAACCTGATCCTCAACCATACAGAAGAAAAGTGAGGCAGGAATTAATAATCATCATGTTTTTATTACGCTTGGTTTCTTTTAACAAGTCATTCACGAACAAATTCTGCAATCATTTCATATGCAGTCCAGTCTTTCATTCCCATATACAACAGATAACTTTCCAACGCGTCCATGTTAAAGAGTTCCTTTAGGAAATGCTTCCAATGGAAAGTCACAATAAGGTTCAGTTCATTCTTGCAGATATCTTGAGCCATGACAAAGAATAGTGTTTGATCTACTGAGCGCCTGTTCCATATGCTTTAGTTCCATCATGTATATAACGTTCATGGTCTTTTTCAATGAGGTATCGTTCCCAGCTGCGACAGCCGCAGATCTCTCTTGAGTGTCTTTAAATGTGTCTATAGAGTGTCTTCACATAGAAGGCCTGTAAAACCGTGGAAATTCTTTAAATCTCTACCAGTTCTGGTTCATCTGTGGTAAGTATTGCGGTTGTATCCTTTCTAATAAACGCTCGTTTAGTCGCCAACATCTTGAGACAAAAATGTTTGTGTTGGAGAGCTGAGGATCTTTATAGCGTTAAGTTCCCCAAACCAGTCAGACCGGTTTTACCAGGTAAAACAATGAATTTCCTAACAAGCTCAAAAAAGTACAGATGAAGACAGTCTTGTTAAAGACGACGGTAGTCCTTTTTCAATCGTACATATTAACTTCATCTTCATAACTAGCCTCTATCCTTCGTCTCTCACCCAAAGTACGACCGTGACACCATCTCTCCTCACGGCACGTGCAAACCAACTTGACCTTCTTCCCTTTCCTCATATCGTTTATACATTCGATTAAATTCGTACTTCAACCTGTTCCTCCCATCCTTCTTCAACTGATTCCCCAACAGACAAAAAAAAGACGATATTGTAACTCCGCTTCATCTATAAAGTCATTCCACTTCTCAAACGGATTCAACATTGCAACACACTTTCTCATACCATCCTCCCTCCTACTGCCAATAGCGTACAATACCGTTCCCTTCACTCTTTCTTTCACTTCTTTCCATTTCTCCACAGTTACCCAACCAAAAACTTCTTTCTCTTTTTCCCCCTTCTCAGGGAAACCATTGGCCCATATATCATCCACCAAATGCGTATACTTTCCGTCATCCATCCACCTTACTTCTCCAATCATCTTGATTTGGCCAAGATTGAATCAATCTATCAATTTTCCAATCTTTGGTGACTTTAAATATGAAGGTAAAAAGGGGACATATATATGGACAATGGTCATGTAAAATAATCCTAATGGTTGAAACAGGTTTGACCAGTTATTCTTAAAATAGAAAATGATGTCATTTCAAAACCGGTTCTGACCGGATAACAAAAGAAAAATTGAGCGGGAAAAGTTCGAACGGTCAAAGTTATGAAACCGGGAAAACTGGTTTTATAAATTAGTTTGACCTGACCCGGTTGACTAAGGGAGCAGGGCTATCCCGGTGACGTCATCACAAGGGGGTGGAACATATCCCTATCGCACCCATCCTACCTGTTCCAGAACCCCTCTTCTTATACTACTGGCGAGAAACAAAATATTTTTATTGAAAGCCTTTTTCATTAGAGTGTCGAGACAAAATCAAAAGAAGAATTGGCTGCTTGTTGAGAGGCAATTTTAAAAATAAGATGCGACATGACAATTACAACGAGAATGATAACGATAATGATCACGATAATGATTAAAACTATAAAATAGATTTAAAAAAGTAGTTTTCAACATTTTTAAAAATGCCTTCTAAACTGATCTGTACACTTTACATACGCACACATAAATAGATATATAAAAACTTTCGTGCACATTGAAAAACGGTTCGTTTAGACCATAAGCGTTTCTTTTTTTTCCTCTTTGGTTTGTGGCGAATCTCGCGTCCATCGTCTTGATTTAGCGGCTTTGACATACCGAAGAAAAACAGGGGCTGCTCGCCGTAGCTAGTCTACACGACTACAGTTCGTGCGACTAGCGTGTTGAATTATAGGGATCGCGAAGTCTTAAAAAACTGAACTGACGCAAGCAGAACAACACACTTTTTTATATTTATATAGCGATACTTACCACTGACACATTACTCCGTTACTGAGGAAACACTAGGTTTTTATAGTTTGGAAAAGCTTCCTGATTACACATTTGTACTTGATCAATTAAGATGAAAACCTTTTAGGAAGGTTTCAAACGTTCTCGAATAAAGCTAGATTTGGCAACAGAGAATAAAAACGGGCTGCCATTAAACAATAGAATCTTAAAACAAAATATTTTCTAGTGGCTTTGATCACGTTTTTGGTTCAGTTGGGCGATATTCTATACCCTTTAATTCTCTTTTAAACCAGATTGAGCATACATCATTATCTGAATGCCAATTAATCCTACCCATAACGTACTTAAGAAGTTGATAAAAATATAAAGAGTACTTTTAAGAGTTGTTTTTTTATTTTATCAAAAAAGGCCGGCTCGCCTTTAAAACTTTATTCAAGTTTTCATACACTCCGGACCTCTTTAGAAAACTGATTTTGCTGGCGAGCAAAAAGTTATGCTTGAGGAATTAAAGGATTTTACGGAAGAGCCAGTCTGAAAAGAAGAATGAAGATTGGTTTTTGGTGACATTTTGTTTCAGAGAACTGAATTAGAACTTTTTTGATTTATTTAAAACGTTTTTTAGACCAAGGCACCTTCCATTAATCTACTTCGATTCTTCAGTGTGCATGCAAAATTTAACAATTGCTTTGTGATGATTTCAAGTGAAATGAAAATATTAAGTGCTAATAGTTCTGCCGCGAATACCTTTCTTATGCTAAATACAAAAAAACACCTCTAGTGTTTTCAACTGACAGCTCATCTCTAACACCCTTCACTTAGTGCCATTTGAGCTGATAACTTGTGTTTGCACTTTTACACTATCACCGCATTCTTCAGTAAAATAATTTCATAAACGCACCAGCTTAATTTTCCACAAAAAGCCAATACGTTCGAGTAAAAAAGTCGAGAGAGTGTTAATTCCTATTTTGTTTTACCGTATATATTGATCAACATTTCGCTAGCACGGAGTGAAGACAATATATGAAGTGCCTACTGAGCTACTGAATAAATGTGCATTCGCTCCAAATTAAATAAAACTTCAAATGAATTGTACAAACGCATGGCACACACACATGTCAATAAACACAGCAAATGATATAAATATCGAAAACTTCTAATTTGCAGAGAAATCTCTCCTCATTTCGCAATGTCAAATCTGTCAAGTCAAACTGATTTCAGATTAGAAATTATAGCCTATTGTCTTTAGAGTGCTCATATTCCGGCTTTCAAAGATTCGCTTAAAGTTACCTCACATTTAAGTTCTCAAACTGAAACAAGACTGAATTCACACTACAACCGACGCGGCCAAAGTGACTTAACTACTAAATGGTTTGAACTTACTTACCCCGTCTGCCAGGGGACACAGAGCAAGTGCTGGGGTCAACAGGCCGAACTGTCCAAAATTTTCTGCGGACGAGCGTCGCTTGAAACTACGAAACCGTCCAGTGCGATATTCCAAACTGAACGGGTTTGATCCCATAGACCAAGCAATTGAAGAGTGCCGACCCTTTTCGTTTTTCTCCTTTTCTTTAGCTTTTATACAGGCATCTTCTTCCTTTTCTTGTCGCTCCTCGTCCTTAACAATTATAACAGTATCATCGTTTTCCATTTTAGCTGTCAAGTCTTTCTCAGCCATCAACTCGGCCATGCATACGAGTTGGCTTGTTCTCAACTTACGCAGCAGTAAAAGTTGGTTGTTCTAGCCATTGGCGAATTTAGTTAGATATCCACAAACACAGTCAGCAGTTTTTGGAAGATAAACATACTCGCCACAACCGCGATGAACAGCAAGAAAAGTATTGCAAATAAAACTGTTACTCAAAGACAGATTGTAAATCGACTTATAATGAAAGTCGTAAAAGTTCAAATTGCAAGTAATTACTTTAGAGCAATCATTTCCGCCGAGTTCGTTTAAATGAAAAAGATTATGTAGCTAAGCGCTACAATCGATTGTCTTAACACCGGAAGGTCGAAATATCACTGTTACTTTCGTCGTTTATAGTCAAACAACTTTGGTGTCGCAGAACCCAGACATCACTGCTTACTGTAGTTCTTCTCCATACGCCCGGATGCACTCTGAAACCAAAGAAATGAGACGAAGGACTTCTAAAAGGATTTTGAATGCCGTTTACATCACGTCTTCTTTGGTTCGAGATTGAATCGCGTTTGTTAGTTTTGTATGAGTGTCAGTATGCATATCAATGAATCGCAAACTCGTAGCCAAGATACCTATGGCCAAATGTAAACAACCTTACAATGGGTGTTTATAAAAGAATCGACTAGATTCTGTTGATTTTGCAACCGTCTTTAGGCTCATAATTTACACAAGGCAATGTTTCGTGCAACCTCTCTCGCATGCACGAACCATTGCAACGCGGCAAGTTGCTGACATCGTTGTCAAAAGTAAAACCAATCCTTCGCATAAATTTGGCTTTACCCCGGTGTAGGAACCCACAACTGACGTCACTCGAGTATAAGAACCCACCAACTTCTGGATACGTCACTGGATACTACAATTATTTTGTCGTTGTTTTAGAGTGGTTTTTCGGTAGGTTGTTGGTACGGCGGTTAATTAATCGTTTGAGTTTCGTTTTCATCGATCTTGTCTGTGACACTGTGACAGTACGTAGAGAGCTATGTTATCGAATAAATTTTGTCTGTGACACTGACAGTAGAGATACTTTTTATCGATCTTGTCTGTGACACTCGTGACAGTAGAGACCTATGTTACCGAATTTGCCAGAAGACGATAAATGTCAAATTGCAGGAGCCGTTGCGCCTTGTAATACGGCTTGCATTTGCCTCTCTCAATGGCGTTGCACGAAAAATTGCAATTGCTTCCCTAGATAATTAGTTGTCGACAATTATTTGCTGTCTACAAATAAATGTGGTCGACGACCAAAAAACAAAGTTGATGGGTGAGATTGTCGACAACTAAACGCGAAAATCAGTTTTGCGTTGACGACGAAAAGGGTTTCCCTTTTTCAGAAGGTAAACCACTTTCGTCGACAACGCTAATTTGTCGAAGTTGTCGACGTAAATTTTACGCGTTTAGTTGTTGACAACCTCTCCCACAGACTATGTTTTTGGTCGTCGACCACATCACAAAAAGTAATCGACCACTGTTAGTTGTCGACAACAATCAGCTGTCGATAACTATCCGGCCACAATAGTTTATACTGTTCTCAGTCTCTTGATAAATATCGCAGCTACCAACACTGAAGTCCGGCGATTATAAGAGCTTTTTTCATACTGATCTTTATTGTTGAAGTCCTTTCTACAAACAGTCTTATTACAGATTCAGTTAAGTTTAAAGAAAAAATAAAGCAATCGCTTATAGTAATATGCTGATTTAGGAGTTAGCATTAAAAGCTTAAAATAGGTCTTCTTTACAAAGAAGTAACGTAGAAGTTCCTGCTCAAAGATCGATGAAACCCTTTTTTTGTCCAAGTTTTTTTAAGATTTTATTTTCATTTCATGTCAAAATTCTGTATACAGAAAGATAAAAATCTTATCAGTGTTTTTTGCTTGTGTCAAGCAACTTGTATTTTGTCAAAGCGTTTCGTCAAGTTTGTAGATCGACGCTGTGTTCACTTTTGGCTCTCATTGGCTGCTCGCGAGATTGCCACGGGAGTTTCTATTCGAGGCATTTGAATAGTGGACTACAGGAGTCTTGATTATGATGTCAGAAACTATAGCCTGCAAGCCGGCTCATTTTTTCGGGGGCGGAAAGAGAAAAATAAAGCCGGCTCGCAGGCTAGTAAGAAATTTAACTGTGGTGCCCAATTTTGTTTCGGTCAAAGTAAGGGTCATTTGTGTCAAACAAAGAGCATGCATTAACTATGACCAGTCAGACCGACAAAAGTACTGCTAATGTAAAATAATTTCAAATTATTTCTTGTACGTCATAAAAATTACAAACTTCCTAAATGAAATCCCAAAAGGCAAAATATTTGCAGTATCGAATAAAAAACGTGTACTTTGATTTCTTTTTACAAGTCTTGCTCAAAATATTCATATTAATGGTAATATAGTTAAATAATTATCCACCCTCGGTCAGAAAAACAATATTCTTATAAGAATAATTATTTAGACAGGTGTCAGTAATGTGAAATTAAAGTTATATAGTTTGAGTTCAGTTCGGAATTTGCTTTAATACTAAAAAAAACAAATCATCTTAGTAGATGCCTAAAACAGTGCTACAATCTTGTTGTAGAAGAAATTTATTCTAGCTATACAAAGCACACCTCCATAACTGAGTCAGTTGCCAGCCCAATTCAACGTTATTTTTTAGTTAAAAACTTCGATACAAGAAACTATGTACAAACGTTATCCTGAAAATCAAAACTACTTTTTCGATAATAAAAACGAAGAAAGTTTAACAAAAGAAAAAGTCGGCCCAGTTTTCTCACTAAAAGAGTCTTTGTTCTTGTCATCTTTGTGTTTACCTACCAGCGCCCTTCCACGCGAGAGCGGTCCAAAACTTACTTTCCTGCTTACAACAACAACAGAAAATTTAACCTTGGTTACTAAAGTGGACAATATATAAAGAAAACGCTCTAATTTGAAACACAACCAATTTCTGGAACTTGTCCGAAAACCTAACTACATACATACACAGACGCACAATTCGAACAGGATTCTGGGTACTTGGTAAAAGGAAGTGTGATTAGGTTGATACCTTTGCTCAAAAATTAGCTTTCTTATAAAAAAAGAATGTTTTTAAAAATATACATATTATGTGCACTACATACACACAACGAAGCAAAGAGTTACGAAGTGCTTCCTGCTGACCCGCAAAATACTGGGTGCAGGCGTTTTTTGAGATCACAAGTCTCAAAAGGTGGAAATGTCCTCAGCATGAAACTTAAGTAAATGACGTATTTTGCGTTTTTCTTCTTGAAAAAGCTTTTTTTTAAAAGATCATTTTTAAACAACGTGCTAAGTCAGTAAAACTGACTATTGACATTTGTTCTCTCCTGGTTGGCGACGCCATCAGCTATCAATAATCTCTTGGCGGTTCGTCTACGTTTGATACAACTCCAGCTCTGAAAAACAGGTACAAATTTTGAGGGTGTAAACGTCACGCTTTTGGGATCTGGCTGGTGAAGAAAAATTAGCACTACAACATTGAAGGGCAAGTTGTTATGGTGATTGTAATCAATGTTTAGCTGAAAGGACATGAATTGATTGGCTGATGCAACAGTCTAATTACAGCCAACTGTCCGATCCCAATTTTGCTGACTAATTGGGGCAAAATGCAGCAATTTTTGGAAGTTGTAATAAAATAAATTATGGTTAAACATAAAATCGAGTTTCGAAAATGAGTTTTCAGCAACTCAACGGTGCTCGCGTGACTCAGGTTTAGTTAACGAGACTAAACTAATCATGGACGAGCCATCCGGTGGAATGTCAATAGAGACGTTATTTTCATCATTAATGAAACATTTAAATCAAACATCATTACATTAATTATCATTATCATTGTTTTTAAATACGGATGAGGGCAATAGAGTAAAAATTAGATTTATGAGAAATAAGAGTAAAATTTTGTTCAGGAACAAAACGACCAGCATATTCTGTATTTAGACAACACCTTTGGTGGTAAAATTTCGAGTTCGATTTTTGGAGCCATTTTGTTTGGTGATGCCAAACCGTGCTTGTTTTATTCAGCTTCGAATTATAATTACTGAGTGTGCAAGTGATGGAGGGCCAACTTAAGAGAACAAAAATATGATCAAGCCGTGCTTCAACTTTGCTTCTTAACTGGTTCTTATCAGTGTTTCATAACTTAGCAACAATTTCACCTTGTTTCATCATTATTTAAAATGAGGATTTCAGGATTATCTAGAAAAATCCTCGATTTAAGACTCTGGCTGAACACATGTTGACAGAGTTTTGGCTAAAATTTTTACTTTATAGCTTTTAACTAATAAAACTCTCATGACTGCATTTTTCTGATTTAATTATATTTTATTCCCCACAAACTTACTAACCAGAACTTCCCTGTACATGAACTTTTGTATGAATACTTATGCAAGTAGCACAATTTCATTTCTTAAAAGCAGTTAAGTATAAGATTACTGCACTGGATCCCCTTCATGCTTTGAAAATGTTTTCATATCAAGTTTTTTTTTATCTTTCAGTTTGCCTTTTTCACAGTATTTAATTTCTGTGATGGGTGATTCCAACAAAACATTAAATCTTCTATAGCTCGGCCTGCTAGTTTCAAGAAATATGTAACAGCAAAACAACTATATGGATGAGAAAATTTAGCTTGCAAAATCCCCTCAGTAACGTCCTTATTTTACAAATTTTCCATTCAGATGTTCAAAGCAAGTACTGAACCACTTCTGATAACTGAGGGTACCAAAAAATTAATCCTGCTGCCACGCATCGGGCAACCTGCAAAAAAATGTCTAACCATATTTGGTGTTGGCACAGATTGCCCATCCCTAGATTGTCAGACTATAACTGAAAGCAAAATTTCTTGTTTTATTTCTTTATGCATTTCCCTGCTACACTAATTTCAAAAATGAAATAGTTGTGTGCAACACATCAACTCTCTGCAAAGAAATACAGAGACTTATAAAAATCCTTCAGAAACAAAGATATAATTTTATTACTAACTAACACCAAATTGCTGTTACAACGTTAACTGAAGCACATAAACATTTGAGAGGCAACGAACTAAAACCTTAACCTCACAGAAGATCAAAGCTGGAAATTTTTGCTAATTGTCTGCACACAAACTAATAAATAGAAACTCGCCTACTTGTTGACTATGTTGAAAATATTTTGCTTTGACAATGCAAAGGTCAAAGGTCGAACATTCAAAGTTATTACCTTATTATGGCAATTAATGAAATTGTGTTAGTTTGTATTTGAAGAACACACGTAAAGTTTATCTTTAATGAATGTTACAATTAAAAGTCATTAGCTCCTGAGTGGTCAGTTTCAGCTCTGCCTCTCGGTCAGTGGAATCCCATCAGAAGTGCTGTAACTTCTGCCAAAAGAACATTAGAATAGTTTTAGTGGAGAGATATTTATTTCAGCTTAACCAGATCAAAGAAATATCCAAAGCAGTTTAACTTGTAAGAAAGTGGGAACATCATGCTAACAAGCCATGACTGTGCTGTGGTTTTGCTCAAAGAATCCCGAACTAATAACCATTTAGCAAGCAATGAAGAGTTTTAAATTAATTTTACTCAGTCTTAACTTATTGTCTTGATGGATTACATTTTATAAATGCAGAATTTAAGGATATTTGTACATGTTTAGGAGGACGCACGGAAAACACAAAAGCTTGATGTCAGTTTATAGCTTAGGATCACAAGATTATTGTGGTTAGACAAAATGAAAGAGAAAGCAATACCACACTAATACTTTACTCTCTACAGTTTAGCCAGCCTTTATTCTTCACAACTATTAACCTCAGTGAAGTTAAGCTATAGCTATAAGTTCCATGCTGTATTGATCAAATGTCTAACTTTAATAAAAACTGACAAAGGACAGAAATCTTTCTTTCATACATTATTCCACTCCTGAATTAGCTTGCACATCTTTCAAAACAGCTCAAATATACCAGGTTTGTGTTCTAAAATTGCTTTCTATTTTCTGAGGAAAGCAATGTTGTAGTTTGCTATTGTTCACACAAAGTTAAAGCAGATTTTATAGAATAGTTATGTACACTTATGGCAACTTAGGTCTGTTTAAAGAACAGATTACCATAATTTGAATTAAATTGAATTCGACCATTAATAGGTTGATTGCTTTGCGGTAAATATGTACATACTTTTAATCACTTTACTAAAAAGTCTATTTGAGCCAAAACTGGATTTATGGAATTTCTTGTTTATTTCTTTATGCAGTCCCCTACTACACTAACTTCAAAACTGAAATAAATAGTTGTGTGCAATAAAATGTAAAATCAATTTCAACAAATTTCAGGTCAATCAAACGAGAAAGATCCACGTGATCTTAAAGAAACAGAATGCAACCCTTACACTACACTGGATGGAGACATTATTTTCTAAAACTGGATGTCACACGGAACATGAAGAAAACTCCAGCAACTTTGTGAAGCAGACTTGTTTCTTTAAAACTTATGACTCACAGTATGCTCGCTTACTACTGTAATTCATTTTATCCAATATTTTTAGCTCTAGATAAACGAAGTTTTAAAACAGCTCAAGTAATGACTTTTAGGACAAAAAATGAATTTGAAGTCTTAGAGATTTCTTTGTGTCAAACTGTGCACCAAGTCATTAAAGAAAGTTCTAAGCTTTTTGGAGAACTCTTGCTAAGGCCATCAAGATCAAGCAGTAAACTCATTTCATACTGACATGTTTGGTGCTACCACAGCAATTTGATTACAGACTATAAGATCCATTGCCCTTAAGAGAAGAACTTTAGGAAAATTGTAAGAACATTTAGATCTTGTCTTAGGTCTGAAGACCAAGAGATAATTGAAAACATTTGTTCTTCATTTTTTGTACAACAAAAAATTTTATCTTAAGTTTTTTATCAACTTAAGTCTGTTTTACTGAAAGTTTCCATGCATCACTCAAAAATGTAAAGCTACTAGTAAACCCACCAAGTTAACCCTACAAAGTACTAGTTTGACTGCTGAATAGGTTAACAAACATGTTGAAGCACAGCTCAGCCATAACAGGATAAAAAACATTAACTTTTCATATTTTATTTTTCAACACAAAGGCCAGCGTGTAAAAAGTTGCAATTATCACATCAACTGATGTTGATAACAGAGGCTGAAGCAACATGAAATGTTTCAATTCTTGAATACTGGGAGCCATCTTATTAACTGTTTCTGGTCATTGTCAAGAGTAAAATAGAGATAATGTTCAGCAAAACTCAATATAATTCAAATTTAAAAATTTCATGGGATTTAACATGATATTAATTGTAAAGTAAACAGTTTGATCCTGACGACAATTGATGTATAAAAAACAAACAACTAACTTAAATTCCTGAGAAAACTAAAGTTTCAAAAATTTAAAGACAGAATCAAGTTTATGGTAACAATGTTTTTGTGAAAAAAGAACAAAAGAATTTGTTATGTAATACATTTTGTGTTTGAAAAGATAAGAAAAAGGCTTAACTAGGGAAAATTTGCAAAGTTGAATAGACAGGAAGGAGTTGCCACTGAGGTACAGAATAGAAAAAAATAGCGAGGAAAACACTTTTCCTCAATTTGAACACTTTTTTAGTGCTGATGCAAGAAAAACTAATTGTTATTGCCTTACCTCTTGCCAAACTTGATGTGAATGATGAGAAACGCCATTCCAAGGACCAGGCACAGCACACCAACAGTTATGTAAGCAATACCAAGGAAAGGATTCTTGCCGCCAATCCAGGAAGTTGTTGTTAGAATCACTCTTTTTGTTCCACCAAATGCAGTGACAGGAAAATCTTGAAAAGGACTAAGTTAAGGAACTGGCATCCTCAATGAGTCACTTGCATCAGTCATATTTCTACACTATTGATTGTTTAAATAAACAAAAAAGTTTTTGAAACTAAGCTTTTCCTCAGAAAAGGAAGAAATCAAAGCAACTTTACAATTTCTTTATCAATTGAAATTATAGAAAGTAAAAAAAAATGGTTGTGAATATCCTTAGAGGTACTTTACAATGAAAAACCTCTCCCCAGACAACTGAAAACATATAATATATACACCAAAGCAGTCCATGTATGCTGGTACTTATTTTGCTGACCTCGAAAGGATGGAAAGCTGAGTGAACTTTAGCAGGAAAGAAGGTCGCCTAAATATTCAACTCTTAACCAGGCCGGGGATTGAACCGGAGACCTCAGGATTGGGAGGCAGAGATCTTACCACTGTACCAACCTCTCTGTCCTATAACTTTCAGTCTGTTAATCAGAATTTGGACAACAGTGATTTAAATCATGAACCTTCAAGTTTGAAAACCTCTTTAGAACATTAGATAAAACAGCAAACTGCAACTACAGCTAGGTATAAACCATCAAACTTCACAAACTCCAAGGATACTGTAGATGATGTTAAGTCTGTAAGTAGCTTTTGGCAGCCCATCCTTCAGTCCTTCCCCTGCTTTATGATCAATAATTCGATAAAGCTTGCGGAAGGTTGAGAAAGCTGAAGTTCTCATCCAAACAATAAAATCCTGGTTCTTGAAGCCATTGTTGTCTGGATGATCAGGGTCTAGCTCATAAACAGGTTTTGGCCAGTTTGGTGGCTTGACATAGTCTTTAAAAGCTTCAGTAAGATTTCCAGGGGGGTTCTTAAACTTCACTTCCCTATCAGATTTCCATGCAATATTTTTATATGTCACACCAACAGGATTCCAGGTGCTGCCTTTTTTTATTTCCAACGTAATTGTATCTGAAAAACAAAACCATACCGTTTAGCCAATTGTGCTTGGAAGGCTTTAGCACAAGCACAATACAGAGGAATTGACATCAACACTTGCCCAATGGTCAAGGCACTATAAAACAAAGAAATTAGATAACTTCCTAAAGTAGTGACTTGGAAGTAGTGAAAGGCAATTCTTTCCTGGATATATTTGAATTCTGACTCAGGTGTGATGATGTGATAAATATACTTTCTCAAACTTGTTAATTATTCATGTCATTTCAGACCAATCAGGGAACTGGATTTGGTCAGGTGGATGAGTCTTGAAACCCAGTAAAGCACTCGTTGGAGTGTTTGAACCAATTTCAATATTTCTTAAGGTTACAGGATAAGAAAAAGCAAATTTTTGTCTTTTTTCAGGTATTTCTACGTTTGCATACTTTTATGCAAATACTAACTAAATATGAAAATTTCATTTCGATAACTCTTAAACTTCTCGAGTTATTGTAAAACGAAATTCATCTCCTAAAATATTCCCAGGAAAATTGATTTTACAGTGGTTACAAACATCAACAGAGGTGTTAATGAACATTTTCTTTTGATGACCACACCAGGATAGTTAATTAACTACACTTCAATAATATTTTGCAACTAACTTTAGTTTCAAACAGTTGAACTTTCTTTGGCGTAGCGCTTTACAAAACTGTTTTTAGAAAACATGAAAATGACAAAATAAAGCTCAAGCCCTTTTTGCTCTTCTGGAAGAAAAAAAAGAAAAGTGTGCTCAAACTTTCCAGACAAGAAAAGAAACCAAACGAGGAAATTCTGACTGTGGGTTTTGATGTGATCAATATGATCAAGAGCGGCAATGGCCTGGCATGTTGGAAGACACTAGTTGCGGACAGCCCCACCAGCAAATCCAAAAACAAAATAGAGTAAAGTAAGATAACGCTCAAGAGTAGTGATGAAGAATTCTGTTAAGTAGTACTTCAGTGTTGGATAATGACGGCAACCCAATAGCTGATTACTGCCTTAAAAAACATTTAGAATAAAGATTTACCTCAGTAGTTGAAGTTAAAGATCAGCTTCTTTTCGAACCATCATTTAAATGAGATGCGCAAATGCAAAACTTTGCCAAACACACCTCTATCACACACCTCTATCCTATCCTGTAACCTTAATCAACATATTCATATGGACACACAATGTCACATTCCAAATTTTGTAAGTTCCACTAACACAACATCCAAATTTAATAAATACCACTCATGTTTGCTACTTTTTAGCTTACAAGCTTACAGCAACGAACCGTACAACATTTTCTCATTAATCTCTGAAATAAAGTTTTCGAAGGAGCATTTCGTCTACACCAGAACAATCGCACAAATAACAGCTTTTGCTCTCCTATCGATATTCCATAAATAATTTTTCGCAGGATAACTCTCACCACTCTCTTCAGCAACTTGCTTAACCAGTAATTTAGACTTGACGTGGTCATTTCTTCAACACCTGAAAAGCGCCACAACTTTTTGCAAGTCATAATCCTCAAAATGGCCTCCTGGCTCTATTTAATTTTTAATTCTTTGCATAACCTTATCCGCTCTCTAAACCTGACGAGCAATGCTAATTCTTCATTCATGTTGGATGCCAAATGCCGCAACACAACAATGCACTGTACATGTAACACTGCATAATTTCCTAGTGTTTCATTTGAAATTAAGCTGAACAAAATAACATGTGCTTCATAAGTCCATCATTTCTATTGTGTGATGAACACTTTTCTTGAAGTATCAAGCTAATCAATGAACAATGCAATCAACACATCCATTTTGACCGATTGAGAAGCTATTTCAAAAACTCATACTTCATGTTTGAATAGGGATTCCAAAGACCTTGAAACAATAAAAGCACTCAGCTGCTTCGCAGCCTTGCATTCATAGTTTCTTGGTGTTTGGAACCCCCATTCAAACATGAAGTACAAGTTTTTGAAATATTACCTATAAGATGTGATAATAAACAGAAACACATTGCATGCCAAAACTACAAATTCTGCCATTATTATCATCATTATATTACTAAATATTGCTTTTCTTTGATTCTGATCTACAGCTATGGTACAGTAAATACCTGTGTGTAAGAACCTATGGATTTAAGAACTTTCTTGCAGAAATTTGCCACTTTAATATCCCAAAATATGAGAACCTGTTTTGTCAAGCAAATATAAACAGCTTCTTATATTATGTGGGATTTATTAAATTTTCACATAGATTGCAGAAGTGTCTGACAATTACCCCCAAATCACACAAATGTATATTTATGTTTTACACAAACTGTAACATTTTATTTACCATACATATACAACCTGTTAACAAGAGTGAAGTTAGGCCGTTCACTCCTGTGAAGGCCAGCCAGTTGACTTCTGACTGGTAGTTGCTAAGTCAATGGTTAATTTCTTTCAGTATGGAACCATTTTACTGTTAACATGTTAGAAATGCACATTTTACATTTGATAAAGAAAGATGAATTTAAAGTTTTGAGAATCAGGTTCTGACTCCCTGAAACAACTAAAAAAACTGAAAGGGAATCTCTCAAAGACATCACATCAGTAATTGGTTAAAATGTTGTCTGTGCCCAACTTTAATGGTAAAATGAGTAAAAACAGCCACACAAAAACTCAAAAACAAAAAAAATTGCAATTGAAAGCAGAATTAAATGCCTTTTTTCTTAACCGGAAGTGTTGCTCTGCTTCAATGATACGTGACCTATGACATAGACATGAGAACTCAAGTGCACAAGTTTGAAGGTCATGAGTGCAAGCTAAATCTGCCTTTCACAGTGTTTGAGCAACCACTTGCTCTACTGACACTGATGAACCATGACTAAAAATAGTTGAAAGTGTTTCTCAAGCAAGTAACACAGCGCCGAGTTCTCATGTCTACGCCACTTTCGGTTTTCTAAGGTTATCAGACTTTCAATCGAAAACATTGACTTTTTACTGGTGTTGTGGCAAATCAAATATCGCAAGCAAGACTTCTAAAAGGTCTTTTTCATGGTACAAATAACATTTTCCAGGGAACATTAGGAGCACTTGAAAGATTCTCTTTAAATAGTGTCAGGGAGCCAGCTTAGAATTTATTTTACCATTAAAGAGACTGTTGGCAATCGCTCCACATGGTGCAACCGGTACTGTAATGTTCTGCTTGTTCTTTCTTGATCGATATGGCTGACAGTCTTTTGCAGTGTTCTTTAAAGGTTTCAACTGTCCATTCAACTGCAGGTCATCTCTAGATCTCACATAGCGACGGTGATTCTAGTAAATATGTATAACAAAGTTAAAAACTGAGATAAAGTCATGTCATATAGTCTGTTGCACGGCAAGTACCAAATTTGCATAAAGAAAAAGTGTTTTTAATATACAAAAGGAATGTTTCATGATTTCAGCTGAGATTTCTAAATTTGACTACTGGAGACTACAAGGATTTCTTAGCATGATTTATAGTTTGTTCATCTTGGTGAGAGCTAAGTCTTGAAATATTTTTGTGTGAATGTCTGTAAAGATGGCTTCCAAACAGTGTGATGACATTGGCCACTACTCCTAACAACACTTGTTCAACAACTAATCACACCCAAAGGATTAGGGACCATTTTATTAAGTAACAAGGATGGCAACATCAATAACAGCAGCTTAAAAAACACACTTTAGGTGCTTTCTCTTTTTTTGAGTTATGTTTTGAATTAGAAAATGACCAAAGCTTCCTTAAAAGTAAATGAAATCTGAAAAAATTTTAGGTCATTCTTGTGGTCCCAAGGACTTCAAAACTAAGCTTTTAGATTGTTGTAATTTTAAGAGGATTGCTTGCAGGTGACCAGCATGGTGCATTCCAAAGAGCAACTATTGTATTCAACACTGTTCTCTTCCGCCACTTTCGGTGCTACCGTATTTATTGCTTAACCCTAGAAGGCATGAGGGGGGGGGGGGGGGGAGTAATTTTGACCCCCTTCCTCAATTTTTTAGGGATAAAAAACGTGCTATGTTACCGATTGCCAAAAGGTTTGGCACAACTGGTCTTTGATTAATGACACATCTTTTGAACTTAATTTGATGATGTAATCACAGGAAGAGACAAAACTCATCATTAGCTTTCAAAAATGGTATTCTACCTAAAAAAATGACTGAAACTTAATTATTTTTTGTCTCTGTTACAAGTTCAGTAGTTTTTCTTTGAAAGTTCATGTTTGTAAATGTTTCTAATTGATTTAGAACTTTTTTAAACAAATTTACAAAATCTGAAACTTGGCGAATGGCAGCCATTTTGGATTTTTAGAAGTGGTTGCCATGGCAACATAATTTTTTGATATCATGAGTTAGTTGATCATGTGCAACTACCTTGTTAAGCAAAATGTCATTATTCTTAACCATTTGCAACATTTTAGTGTCAACAGTTTTAACATTTTTTGCTGTTGTTACCATGGAAACCAATTAGAGATCACATGGCTTAAATTAGTTGAAAGATAATTGAACACTTATACATATTAATAACAAGTGCAATGTTTTTACATCGATTAGATGAATATCCTTGAAGAACACCAATTATACACTTGGAAGTGTTGTTTCTGTGCTGTGGTTGCCATGGAAACCAATTAGTAACAACATGACTACACTTAATTGGAAGTTCAAGTATGTATACCAAGTTTCATGGTAATTGGTTGCATACTTTTGAAGTTAGATGGGGGGAGGGGCGGCGATTGAGCCCCCCTCATGCCTTTATGTAATTTTTTTTCTTCAATACGTTCTAAGGTTAAAGTCTCTATCAAATCTTAATCAGTTACAACATTATTCCAGGCTTCAAACTGATCTTAAATCAAGAAAATCAACATTTATAATAAGATGTGGTTACATTAACACTTTAGTTAGCAGTTTTTGCCATTTGAAGTGAGTAATTGCTCTTGTTCACCATCACTCACACAAAAATGATCCATCAACAAAAATACCCACCTCATCAGAGAACACATTAAATGTAGAAGCTGCCTCAACTTTTGCATTTAGAGTATGAGAACAGAGTTTGCAGAGAAACTTTGGCTTTAGGATATGCAATCTAAGAGTATCTTCGACTGTTGATGAACCATTTACTCAATGGCATAATTAATGCTCACCTGAAATATTTTAGGAGAGTTCTTTTCATTTGCCAAAGAATTTCAAGTAACTTGCTAATTTGTATATTTTTGTTGTTGTTGTTGTTGAAATGCATATTTCAACTATAAAGGCTAATCTTACAGTTGAGGTCAGTTTTTAGTTCATTACCTGATAAAACTGAGACAAGCCATAATACAAGTACACCTGTCCATCAAAATTCCTATCAAGCTGAAATTCTTTTAAGCAGAAACAGTTCTTTCCAACATTGGTTTTGTTTTCAAAAAACTGATCACAATGATTACACGTTGTGTAGTCCACTGAATGCTCTTGAATCTGAAAAGTATGAAATGGTGTATATAAATGTACTAAACAAAGTACAGAAACAATTCTCATTTACATTGTTGAACAATGGGAACAAGCAATAAATGGAAGAAACATGGTTTTTATTCCCTTTACTGTTAATAATTATTTATGTCAAAGGGGTTTGATTCCTTACTTCCTCCATTGTTGCTAAACAAGTTAAATGTTAATGTATTCTCTCACAATCCATTTACCTCTGTCACAAAATCTTACTTTACTGAGAGGAAACACAAAGTGTACATTTGGCTGTGATGTGAAAATGGTAAGAAGGGAGTATAGAGGAGATGCCCACAAGGCATTTATAAATGGACCCACTTGAATTCACTTGCTCCTAACAAATGTGGCCTCATAGCTAGAGCATTGCACTGGTATTACAGAGGCTTCAGGCTTCTCTCTTGCAATTGCTTAAATTAAGTTCATTACTGTGATGATCGAATCATAACATTACTTGGCCCATTTAAAAATGGCCTCATGTTTACTAGAAACAAATGCAGCCTATCAGTGTTTGCAGACAAAAGAATCAACCACACTCAACAGGAAAGACAATCAAAGGAATACAGAGGGAAGAATTTATATTAGTTTTTTTAATTGTTTTAACTATTATAATAAATTTGTGTATAAGTGGATGGATTATACTTTAATTCATTTAAATTTGAGGAAAAGGGCAACATTTTTTAGCTTACAAAACATGGCATCGATCTATCAATGGTCATCTTCAGTTGTAACAGAATAAATTTACATGCACTGCTTATAAAAAATTAACTGAGTGTGCACTGTTATGGAATTAAAAAATTATAAGCAGTGGATGTAAATTTAGTCTGTTACTACTGAAGATGATCTTGATAGGTCAAAACATTTGCAAGCTAAAAAATGTACAAGTCCTTTTCCTAAGATTTATTACAAATCTGCTTCTTGTATTCTTTATATTTTTATTCAAAAAATTTCAACATTTGATATCTAACTAACCATAAGCTTAAAGGGGAGGGAGGAAGGGGGTTCAGAAGACAGAATAGTTATTCATTATGGGATTTAAAGGAATTTTTAAATATTAGTTGACCCCAATTAGTTTGATTTTGTTTAAACTAGGCTTTATTGACAAAATGTTTTTAAAGTGCTTATGACATGGATTATTTTGTAATCTCAGTGGACAGACCAAGGTTTCTAAATGAGGAATAGTGGTGAAAATATTTTGTCAAAATCTGTTCTCGAGATATCAACATTGTTTTCAAATGATGATGATGCCAGTTGTTGAACAGGCAAATTTTCAAATTTTTAAAGTCTGCCAATCCTTAACGTTTGAACTAAAACTAGTAACTATTCTGAAGAATACCTTGAGATACATCATCAGCCCAAGTTTGGCTTAAATTCATCCAAAAGTTGTGGATTTGTAGCATAATTTTAAAAAATTGAAAATGTGCCTGTCTAACAACTGAAGCATCAGTTAGAAACACTAAATGTTAGAGAAAAACTGTGCCCTCAGTCTAGGTACAGACAACCTCTGGCACAGTTTTTCTCAATACGGAGCTCAAGGCCGGCAAATAACATAATTATATATATTGTCGTTTTTTATCATAATTATCCTAATTCACATTTAGAAAAAAAAATATCCTTCATTGAACCTAGACACAACATTAATAGTTATTTTTACAATAAATTCAAATCATTTTCGCCCTTGAATTAATTACAAATATTGTTATCTTTTTACTTAAGTTGCCTGGCAGTTACACTGAATTTTTGGCAGGAATGCTAAATGTTCTGGCAATCCCTAATATTTATTTCTTAACAAGGAGAAACATTATTTTAGTCGCAGAAAAAATTTCGAAAAATAAAATGACAAAAAAATGAAACTGGATTGTTTTTCAAGTTGTTCAAACCATATCGGAAGTTTGTCTTATTATTTAATTGTTTTCCTTCGAAACTTATCCTCGATGGAAGATACAAAGTGTGTTATTCGTCAAGCCGTGTACTTTAATAGTAAGAGTCTCGCCTACAAGTATTAATATCTGATACATCCATAACTTGAAAATTGAAATATATTCGTGAAAAATAAAGAAAATGCGATTTGTTTACCAGCTGCTGAATATGTCCATGGCAGCGCGCAGACCACAATAGTTACGAAATAACAGAAGGTATGTTTGCAAACCCTTGGAAAACAAATTCTTCGCCAAACATTGAATGCTTTCTTTTTAGTCGAAATTTCAGAAGATTCGGGTAAAATATCAAACCTAGAAAATCACTGTACAAGTACGTGCAATATAAAAAAATCATGAAGCAAAATGTTCAGATATACTTCCTGATTCAATTCAAAATACAACGGAACGACAACTTGTCAAACGATATAAAGAAGCATTCATCAACAAGTTACAGCATACTCTAGTGATTAACGTGGTGTAAGACTATGTGCAGACGTTTACAATCTGTGTTTTATGAAGGAAATGTATTTTTGATAAGCTTCCAAACTCAACACAACCGCGGCCAAAACTGTCAGCTATAAAATGACCCTCTGAACTTTCGCTTGGTTTTAAGAAGGAGTACTGCCGGAAAAAATAGCTAACACTATCAGAGTCTGAAGAAAAATAAAGTAGGTTTGTTTCCGAAATACTCACATGATCAGAAGCTACAAGTAAGACTGCTCCTATGGGTACAAAAACAATGCCGACGATGAAGAAGACAGGAAGAGCTGTAGAAGCTGTTAAAATTGGTTGCCACGCCTTCAGTCGCTGCTGTTTAAACGGAGTATCTACAAAAACACAATTCAAAATCAAGCTCTGTAGACTTTAACAATTTAAAGTACGTTCCATTACAGTTAGACGGAGGAAAGGCGCTTACTTTTTGGTTTTCTCGACTTCTTCTCCTGTCCGTTGTTTTCCGCCATCTTTACATTTTCGCTATCGTATCACCTGTCTCACATTAGTGCCCAGTCTTTTAAACATTGTTCTGGCCGAAACCTCAAAATATTTCTATCCGTTCGTTATTTTTAATACTTGCTGTACAAAAAAATGTCGTAAAATATAATCATAGTTTATATTCCCTTTTTAGTTTTCGAAAAATGCTGAAGAAAGTTTTGTAAGAATGTTTCCTGGGGGGGATTATTGATTTGCATTTTTTGGACATTATTTGGTAAAAATATGATGTTCCTAAGACGGGAACTGACTGATCCGGCTTCCGGCTGTTGGCGAGACAACTTTTATAAATTACAAGTGATCAAGGGAAGATTCAGGATCAGTATTATGCAAGTATGAGTCTAGAATCGGCTGCAAAGGTTCTACACAGAGCAACAGAGCTTGACACAAAACAAAATTTTTCAGAAGCGCTAGTTTGTTATCAAGAAGGCTTGAGTCTTCTCATGGACAGCCTCAAGTTAACCACGGCTCCTGCAGATCGGCAGAAAATACGTGAAAAGATTGAGTCGTACATGAACCGTGCTGAAAAATTGAAAAAGGTTGTGGAAGATCAAAAAAGCGAGGCAAAATATCACAAAAGAATTGAAATTAAAGATGGTGATAAAGGGTTTAGTTACAAGAATCTTCTAGGGCCTTATCTGGTTGATAAAGTCACCTCGGTGGAAGTCCAGGACCCTTATATAAGGAACTTCCATCAAATATATAATTTTCTACGACTGTGTGAATTGTTGGTTAGTAAGGAGACAGTAAGAAGAATTAAACTCGTTACAGGTGGGTTGAATTTATGCAGTTTTAGGAACTGATTGTATATATGTATATATAAACTATATGTAAGTATTTGAGTATTTTGTAAACTGACTCCCTGAACTTAGCTATTTCCATGGCAACTGTATCTTGAATGACATACTGTAAGCTTCTTGAATATAAGCTCCCCTAGATACAAGTCTTCAATTCAGAAACAAAAAAGTTATGGAGTAACAGCAGAATAGACCCTATTCATAATATATAACGATTTTAATATTCTTTTGTCTCCATTCTAATTAGTCCTACTAACCTAAACACATTTCCAGGGATCTCAGAAGTTTGAAATTTCAATAATTACTTTGCGCCTTTGGTGCTCGTTGGGTCATACAATGCATGAACTGACCCTTCCCCCCCCCAAGAAAATGGAAAGAGATGAAGCCAGGAACTTCACATAAAAGAGTAGAGTTTTTAAAACTGTTCACACCTATGAATGTATAATTCATAACCATTTTCTCTTTTTTTCATGAGAACAGCATACTTCAAAATGTATTTTTTAAGGATTGCTGAGAGGTGCATCCCCATCCTGCAAAGAATGCTGGCCACATGCCTACCACTGAAAACTGGGATTAATCCAAATTTCACCAATCTACAACATCAACAAAGAACCCAATAAACCTGCACAATGGAAAGAAAAAAATGCTGACCTCAGTGGGGTTCGAATCCATAACCTGCAAAACAGATCTATGTCGCTCAAACCAACTGAGATACAAGGTCAGCTAGGAGTTTGGTTGTAGGATTTTGAGGACAAAGACGCCCAGCTTCAAGCTCCCAGCTGGTCCTGTAGGCTAAACTCAGTTGGTTAGAGTGACGCAGATCTGTTTCATAGGCCATTGGTTCTCTGGACAAAAATGTTGTTGAATTGGTAATCTTTACAATGTTTTATTTGTGTTGATCTAGTTTCTAATCCTGTCAGTTACTGTCAAATTAATATTGATATAAGGGTTATTTTCAGGTAAAGATGACAGCTTAGAAAACCAACAACAGCAGTGCAGTCGACTGGAAGAACTAAGAAAAAGTTTAAGAAAGTTTAACATTGAACTTGAAGTTGAATTTTCAACAACACTACATGATAGGGAAATACGGTTTGATAATGGCTGGGTTGTAAAGATCGGCCGAGGGTTGGATTACTTTAAACGCCCACAGGCAAAATTCAGTGTTGGTGTAGGGGATCTGGATTTAAGGGAGTGTCATGAAACTACTGTAGATATATATTTAAAAAAGTAATTAATGTTTAGATCTCTTATAGATTTTTCTTTTTGTTCTCTCTAACAGTTGGATATTTTTTTGTCTCCACAAACACTTCAGATAATTGGTAGTAACATTTTTCATCATGTGGTACAGCGATCATTGCCTTGTCATGGTTAATGTTACTTTTTTTAAAGAAAGATGTTTCAAACTTTTTTAAAAGATCAAAATGAGAACAAAAATATATATCAAGAAAGAAACAAGACATAGCTTTGTTCAATTCTTTTTTGAGGCAGAAAGATGAGTAAGATCAGTGAATTCTCTGAAGGATTTGATATGCAAGATGTAAACAGCGATATGGTCAATAAATCTTATTTGAGTTTGCATATTGTTGCTTGCATTGATTGTGGCTCAGGCCAATCCATTTGTTTACACCCTTTTTTTGAGGGAAAGTGGAATTTTTTGACTGAGGCTGAACATTCTTAAATGTTTTCGGAATAACAGCCTCAAATGTTCTTAAACATTTTCTTAAAATATCTTTACTGATTTTAGGCAATATATATAATACACGTACCGTATGTGGTATACATTGATTTGTACATGTACCTTGTACAATAGCTGTAAGAACTACAATTTGGTAAATGAAAAAACCTGTAATGCTAAATTGTTATCTGTGAACTTTAGTCAAGAAGCCCATCGAAAAGCAAATTTTAAATAAGACTGTATGGATTATTTGCAATAGGTTACATGCTTTTTTTATAAGAACCAGTAAATTTGGTGATTTGAGCCTCAAATTGTTCTTAAATTATTCTTATTTCTATATGGTTTTAAATTGAAAAAAAATCAAGCTAAACAGGTTTTGCAATACATGTGTTAAAAAACGAATTTGCCGAGCCATTTTCCTGAGAAGATTTCTAGTCATTATAAACTGCGAGGCATTTCTTATTCATTCTGTATTGTTCAGTCGAAGATCGAAGCTCAGCGAACTTTAAAAAACAATTAGCCATCGAGCCCGAGCCTCAGCTTGTTCTTAAATTGTTCTTAAATTTTTGCCAATCTGAGCCTCGTTGTTCTTATAAATTTGTTCTTATAAGAAAAAGCGTGTATCATCGTATATAAAGGTTCTTCACCTTTTCTCAGCCTCAGTATTTTCTTATAAAAAAGGTTCTTATAAAAAAGAGTGTATTGTGCTTTTAGAGTAGCACATAGACAATCACAAGAATTGTAACTCATTGACCAGGACATAATAACTGGTAACTTGACATTTTCAAATATTGTCAGTCCAGTTGTAACTGAGCGTTTTTTTTTAAAAAAAAAACCCCATAAGTTCAGATTTATTTCAATAACACAAGAAGGACTTAGGGATAGAAAAGAGAAGATAGTTCTTAAGATTTGCGAATGTCGGAATGTTTTCATGTTTGTTTACGATTTTAACTTCCGTTGAATAGCAACCAATCAAATGAGAGCACGTACAAACAGTTCGCAGCGCGCGTCACATTCACTTTCAGTCATAACAAAATGGCGGCCGATGTGTCGCAGGTTTGGTGCGAATTGTGTAATCGGCTTAGATTTTCCTCTGGTAATAACCGTCAAAGCAAAATTATGAATGCTTCGTATCATTTCGTTTTAGCCAGCTTGACTGGTGTAGTGTTTGCTCTACTAGCAACCTATCTTCCCACATTTTTGGCACCATGGTTGCGATCGCGGCCTTCACTTTTGCCTCATCACACAGGTCAATTCAACATCATTTTGGCCCCAGAAATTTTGCCGGAAACAGGTATCGTGTTTGTTTTATTAACAAATATTTCATTCTAAAGAAAAGCAGGGAAATATATTCCCGGTAGACTCTTTTGCTGTAGCTACCCAAATATTCCGAGCATAATTAATGAAGCGATACATTGTTCGTTTTAGCTTCATGGCCATTTCGGTTTTATATTCTGTATTTTCCTCCAAAATAAAAAGACCAAAGACATTACTGTTTGTATTTTAACGAGGCGATCGATTTAATACAACATGATTACTAACCAAGATCAACTGTTGAACTGGAAATTGATGAATTTTGTTATGAAATTTCTGATCATGATCAGTGTGCTATTAATTTCAGATTTTCATTAAATCATCAACTTGATATTTTCAATTCACGTACTCGAGAGCACCGACGTTACAGTGTGCTAAGAAATAAGCAGTCGTGGCGTTTTCTCTTTTAAGATATAAAAAAGAAATACTTGTGTTTTTACACAAAATTTAAGTAGATAGTACACGTTCGTTTGCTAATGAACATTACGTCGCGCATGTTTCTACTCGTGGTTGCGTAATCGAATTAACATGCTCACGTTAGCCATGTACGAGAAGAGGTGTTTTAAAGTGAAAACAAGTTGAAGAAATAAAGGTGCAGAAATATCGTTTGTTTTGTAGTGAGCAAACGTGTAAACGTGTAAATCAATGTTCTTGCGTAGTTTAGATAGTTGCATGGCTCAAATTATTAATACTGCTTGCATTTTCTGGACCTAAAAACCATCCATTCCAGACCCGTTGGAAGCAGGGGGCTACAGGTCCCCTCCCCACTGCCTCCAATGATTTTCTCATCATTTGCAGTTGCCATGATAGAATAATTTTGTACTGAACACTGACTGTTCTTCAATGCCATCACACCACCCACTACCCCCCCCAAAAAAAAATATCAACTTCATTCTGACGGGCATGTGTTCCATAGTTTCAAACAACTTATCAGTTTCTGCTTTTTAAGGTAACTGGTAAATTTCAGAAAGCTATTTTTGATCATGAGGCATGCACAGGCTAGCCTTGTTCATATTGGCCAACATTTTGGTTAGAATCTAAACTGTCAATAATTTGTTTCAGTTCCAGTGGACAAAGAGGCACTTGCAGCTGTCAGACTTGCAATTCAAATGTCCAATGAGGGGAAGAGAGACAAGGCACACAAACTCTTTCAACAAGCCTTTGCCCTGTCACCATACCATCCAGATACTCTTCTTTCTTTTGGCGAGTTTCTCGAGGAAGAAGATGTTGTTAAAGCTGAGCATATGTATGCCAGAGCTCTTGTCTACAGTCCTGATGATTCACGAGCTGTGACCAATCGTCAGAGGACTCTACCCAAGGTTCAACAGCTGGACAAAGAAATGCTGCATCGTATTGATGATAAACGTGAAAAACTGTTTTTACTACCAAAGGGTAGTTTACCATTAAAAAGAGCTATGAGAGAAGCATATTTCCAGCATATTTATCATTCAAATGCTATTGAAGGGAACACAATGACATTGTCCATGACCAGGGCTATTGTCGAAACTAGAATGGCCATACCTGGCAAGAGCATACAAGAACATAATGATGTGCTTGGCCTTGATTTAGCATTAAAGTATGTAAACAGTACTCTGCTTCAAAAGACTGAAAGTATTACAGTTGAAGATATTCTACAAATTCATAAACGTGTTTTGGGTCATGCCCATCCCTTGGAGGCAGGGATCTATCGCAGTACTCAGGTGTATGTTGGGGACCACACCCCGCCACACCCAACAGAGGTGGAAAACTACATGGAGGAACTAAATGATTGGCTGACGTCTGCTGAAGTAACCAGATTACATCCAATCGAATTTGCTGCCTTGGCACATTACAAGCTTGTTTATATACATCCATTTACGGATGGAAATGGAAGAACTTCCAGACTTTTGATGAATTCTATTCTCATGCGTGCAGGTTTTCCACCGGTTATTATACGAGTACAACAGAGACATGATTATTATGAGTATCTTGACCAAGCCAATAAGGGTGACATAAGGCCATTTATAAGATTTGTTGCAGCTTGCACTGAAGCGACAATTGATGCCTATCTGCAAGCTACAATGATTTATCCGATTGGCCATGAGAAACATCCTGAAATAACAGACGAACACAAGATTAAGGAAACCAGTAGAACTTTTCAGTAGTTATGCCATAGCTTGCTTCAGTTAAATGAATATGTTATCACTTTGGCTTAGATAAAGTATTTCATATGAAATTATGGAATTATGGAGTATTTCATATGAATTTATGGAATATAAAATATGTAGTAATATTAACATTAGCTTTCATAAAAAGTCAGAAGCAAATTACTGAGCCACACTCAGTAAGTTGAGCACCATTAAAGAAAGATTGAGAGTTGGTTTGAAAGTAACTTGCCCAAAGCATCAGCAATGGTTATTTTGAAGCTTTTAGTGCTGTTAGTCAAACAAGAGCTTAATAACATTTGCTGAGCCTGTTATTCATCACTTGAGGAACAAAAAGAAATAATTTGTTGAAGGAGAATGCCTTTGGAAATGGTTTGTTCAGCTGCAGGCCAGTTGGCTTTGACTAGTGGATTGGTTTGTATTACAATTAATATAACATCTACTATATCTTTGCAGTGAGTCAGTTTATATAATAGCTTTTCTATCCCATATGAATTGTTTATAAATAGGTCCAGAAATTGTATTCTGTGATGAACTCACATTAACTTTGTATTGGACCAACCAATTGCTTTTATCTCATTGTCTACAATGATAAACCACTACCATTTCTGCTGTGCTACCAGGACTGTACTAACTTTTGTATTGTACTAAGTTTAAATACAGAAGTTGAACCTGGGATATATGAATGCAGATAATTCTAACTATAAAAAAGTAAACTCAAACTTGGTTATTTTGAATCCTTACCGAGTCAAACTACTAGTTTTCATTTCCAGTTGACATTCAAATCAACAGGGTTATACAGTCTGTAGGTGAAGGGGATATGGAAGAATAAAACTGGGCATTTCATTGATCAATAAGTACTGTACTGGATTCACAGAATGGTGCTGTGAGAGGTTCTCTAGCAGGGCAGGGAGTTGGCCAGTTCTTCTTGAGTGTGACAAGTATTTTTGCGAGAACTTTACTTTGAGAGGTGGTGGACCAGTATTTGTTGTGTTTGGTGTTTGAATTGCTACCTTGTAAATTTATCAATGGAGAGTTAAAGACAGATTGAATATATATTTATTTATATTATTATATTTATATATATTATTATTTTTGCAATAAGGAAAAAATGTATCGAGATTTACCTCTCCCAAGGTGATTCAAAAGCAACAGGTATAAAAACTATAAAATAAAGAATCCTTTAACCCAGCAGACTTAAATTTTGTGTCCTAATCTTACTGGGTTAAAACGGGCCCTGGAAATAATAATATATGCTCTACTGTACCAGTTGTACTGTATTATAGACTTTATATCTACTCTTCATTTTATACACTCAAATACCTGTCAAAGGCTGCAGCTGGGTAACCAGAAGTTAAAATAATACATTTTTGAATACTCCATTAGAGATCACAGTATTTACGATTCACAGTTCACAATATAAATAAGCAGTTTTTTTCTAACCAAAGATTAGTTAACAAGCTTTATTGCTTCCGAAAGAAGCCTAATGCAGATAAAAAACTTGATATACAGTTGAACCCCTCAAGATGGACCCCAAATCTTCATCCCTGCCCTGTTTTCTCAGTCATTTACTGTATTTCAAGTCTGTAAGACGGACACCTCTCTAAGATGGCAGCTGAAGCCAGTCTCAATGGTGTCTGTTTTAGAGAGGTTTGACTGTAAAACAAAATCAATTATTAAATTCGTGATGTAGCTAAGCTAGTATGTAATAAATTTTTTTTATTTATATTCATATCTAAGTAGATCTTCCAAAACTAAAATTTAAACCCCAAAAGCCACCCAATTTTTTGGGGGGAACAAAATTCAATGTTCAACCAATTGATCAAGAAATGCATGTACTGTTATAGCAAATCACAATAATTATATACTACATTACATTTGTTTATTCCTCTGTGTATATATTTTTTACCTACTTTGTTATAATTATATTAGTTCATACATACTGAAGAATTCCGAAAGCAACAGCCCCAATTACTTTCGGATCTTGCTAGCAAAAGGGGCCACTACTTTTGGGTAGCCATTATTTTCGGACACTCGGGCAAAAAATGTTTAACTCTAAGCGATCCCTGACAAAGAGAGCATCTATTGTGAAATTTAAAGGTCAATGCCATTGATACTCGTATTCCTACAATGTAATAACCAGATGAGCAAACAGTAAACAAAATAGACAACCATAGAGTTTGGCTGTCACTTTCAAATTTTGCTGGCAAAAGGGGCCGATACTTTTGGGGGGCTGTTACTTGTGGGATTTAATAAGAGGGCAAAAAAGTACTATTACTTTTTGGAAGATGTTACTACGTTACTTGGTGGGGGGGGG
>JAOBRD020513507.1:0-65694 GCA_027575215.2 Hydrozoanthus sils | reverse complement strand
CTAATTTGTAGCAAAAATGTTCCAACCCATCAATTTTCGTGCCCTCCGTATTGACTGAGTAGCATAACAAGATTTTTTAAATTTCAGAATGTACGAATATTTTGTTTCGTTATTGTCACCTGTAGGAATTTTTTTTACCAAATTTTCTTTGCGCGAATTTTTTTGCTTCTCCCCCCCCCCCTATCACTTTTCTACTGGTCGGCCCCTAATTGCCATAGCACATATATAATAAGATTGCTGTTTTTCAGTTATGCAGACGTGGACATGCAACTTCCCGAATGATTTAAAGGTTTTCTTTGAAGGTAATATCTTATTACAAGCAGGATTTGTAACATAACTCTCTCTCTATATATTCTAGAGACGAGTAAAATGGATGAGGAAGAGTTCAATACTTTGAGATTCACAATGTCTGACTGACTCACAATATTTTCTTGCACTTATTTTTGAATATTTTTAACGGCATTTCTTAATGATTTGGATCGGTTATTCGTAAAAACGCACCGTGGAAAGCTTTTCAAGCTTATGAGCGCCTTGATAACCGCTCATTCCGCTTGGACAACTAGCAAGAAATAAAGGATTGTGTGCTATCATACTTTTCGAACATTCATCAGTATTCGTTAGAACGCAACGCGCATGCACGTGAATAGCATTAATTTCCGTACGTATTGCATTATTTTCAAAACTTACAAGGCTATTTTATGAACAAATTAAGCTTTCTGATTGATATATGAATGTCTGGCTTGAGAATTTTCAAATATTGCACTGATATTGTGTATACCTTTCAATAAAATCTTTAATTGTACGGAAAGGAAACTGAAATACAGTCATAAATCCATATTACACAATATCCAATCGAGTTTAGTAAAATATTTTTCAATACTTCATATGTGAAATACCATAATTCTGTCGCGCAAGCCTTTGTACAACCAAGATGCAAAAATTCGGTAAACAAAGACTGTTTGGTCTTGTTGTATTTCAAAACAATAATTTTATTGCCATTTTGAAGTTTGCAGGCGATTATCTCGCGCCATTTTATATTTTCCGCTTTCTTCCCACCATTTCTCAAACGTTGCTGAGTCAATCTATAAATGAAATCTTGACTACTTGCTTGTAAACAGCAAAACAGAAAGAAAATACCAGAAAGATTATCATTTAAGATTTAACAGGTTCATTGAAGAAGACTAAAAGAGACATTGTCTTAACTTTACTTATAAAGATGATCTATATCTATACAAGACTCCCGCTAAATGAGCCGTTTATATCGCCAGAAATAAAAGTCTATTGCTTATTCATAAAGAGCTTTTTCTTCCAATTTTTTCTACTTATAAGCTAAGCTTTATATGTTTTGAAGTGTTTGCTTCAAAAACGTCGTCCAAACAGGTACTATATGTTTACACTAGCTGTATATTGTATTGAGCAATGTTTCCTATTATAGTGTATTGTATCGTATTTTGATCTGGAAAAGAAATGTTCTGTATTGTATTGTGTGGTATTCTATTGAAACGTGGCGTGCTGTCTTGCTTTGCTCTGTATTCGCCCTTCCAAGTGCGGCACCACGGAGGTAGATTATGGTTCTCACTGAATTTATTGTTTTTCGCTTGCGTCAAATCAACAATTTCATTTCTTGCAGGTGGCACTGCGCATCAGTTGTTGACACAAGGTCACTCTGTTCAACATCGCTGCTGACTGAAAAACGTTTTTTAAGCCTTTCAGCCAGGTTTGCATGTATGACTGGCCAGAAAGTAGTCGACTTGCGTGTTTTCATGCGAAGAATTAAATCCAAAACCTGATTCTCTATGCAAAAATTGCGCTTGGTGTAAGTTAAATAACTAATAGCCGCTATTAAGTGACAAATAAATGGTATGAGACCACGACTCGAAAATTGGACGCAGGTAAATCTGACTTTCTTTGCCGTTCACTGTTAAGTTGGATCAATATATAGGGTCGGCGAAAATAAAGTTGAGTTTTAAATTAAACGTAATATTATACACATAAAATAAAAACCTGTTGCAGATTTCGCACTGATGCAGGCGTACTGCAAAGATTATTTTTCATACATTTGTTGTTGTTCTATTTCTTAATGATTTAGTGCGGTTGGATAACATTTAAAAGCAGATAGAAATGGGGTTTATAACTGAGAGAAAGCTCTATACGGGTTCTTTTAGTTTCACGATATACAGAAGATCCTAAAAGAATCGGGGGGACATTTTTATATGGCAGATTCTTATCAGACGCGACTCAGCAAAGGCCCCGGTATATGATAGTTTTTGACGAGTTGCAGGTCCCGGGAAAATGTGAAATGAGGTTGAATAGTATCCCGTTTAAAGCTGAAAATTGTGACTAGAGAGCAACCGTTTTTCCAAAGTCTAATAATTGGAAGTGAAAGGAAACAATTTAAGCGGTTGACGTTTGAAAGAAAATCAAGGCACTCTAGAAATTTAGCGGCTCTTTCCAACAATCTATGCACTCTTAGCAGCTAAACGCGCTATACCATTTTGGTTTGCTAGGCGGCACTGAATGCTAACCGATCAAAAATTTAGACTTTATTTAAACTCAGTATACAAACGAGACTAGAATAAGGAGCAAGACGGAGAGAAAATTTTATGGCGACAAGTTTTAGCTCCAAACAAACGAACATTCTCGCGGTTAGTTTGATCAGGTCACACGTGTACATAGCCATCAGGGCTTCTTTCCTGTTCGCTGTAGAGCAGTAGCTGACGAATCCGTCTCTTCTGTCAAACTAGACGACATACACAGAGTCTAAGCGGAAACGTTTTCTGTTAATCTGTTAATTTATGAAGATCAAGCAAATAGACCGATTGAAGCACTCGGTTGAATTCGCCGCAAAATAACAAAACATATATTTGCTTTTGAAAGTGAGATGCAAAGAGAAACTGACAGACAGATTCAAAACTGTAAAACTTTCTGAAGTTGCCCAACTCCAAGCTATTTAGTGAGAAAAAAACAAAAACTATACAGAAAAAGGTCTTATCGATGCTAGTTCCAGATACTATATTAGGTACCTGCACGGATCGGAAGTAACTCAAATTTAAGGCGTATAAACTTGACATATACCTGTAGCCACTTGGGCGCTCTAGCGTTTCGCGTTAGCATATATAAAAGGAGAAGCAAGACAATTAAACAATCTTGAGCGTGAATATTCGGTTATAAACGGTTATAAAATAATACTGCTGCTGCCTAGACAAGATAGAGCTTGTCAAAACTGTTGCAAGATTTCCGTTTAATGATATATTGTTCAGGTAGCGTGAGAATGGTATTAACTGACTCGACCAAATGTCCTTACGAAGCTGAAAGAGCTAACGAGAGGAGAAAACAAATTATAGCTTTGCATACACTTGGCTGAGTTTTAATTCTCTTATGACATGGCACATTGTATCAACTTCATTGGAGTGATTGATAAGTGACCTTAAAAAGGTTACTCGCGTGCCTTAATGAAACTGAGGCTTTAAATATACTCGTTAGTTTCTTTGATTTTTAACATTCATTTTGTCAATTGCTGTCGACACTGCTCGTGTTTATATCTATATTTTATCAAGTTTTTTTCCTTATTCCATGCAAATGAGTTGAACAAGTTGTAGTAAGTCAATCGTCTAGGCATACAAGCACGATTTTGGCCTTTTTTCAAAATCGAAACTGTAAATTTGTGTTCGTTTAAATACAAAACTTGCATTTCTGTTGTGTGGAAAAATCTACGGCTCAATCTTTAACACTTAGTCTGACGATTACTGGATTTCTTTAGTTTGCTTGGCGAAAATAAACCTTTTAAAGCACAACGTTTCCTGCGCAAATTGTATTTATTCTATTCAGTAAGAACTCTTTGCCTCTGGGTTTGTGATAACTGACTTCGCCCTGGAACGCTTCAAGGAGAAACAAACGTACGAACAGAATTAATTAAGAAATAGCAAGGCCTTTAAGCAAGTATGTTACTTTGGTAGATCTGCGTGCAGCGAAAGATTTGCTTCTTTGAAAAAATACATTTTAAACTAACTCGTGTTTGAAGCTTGTGTAAGAACTAAGCAAAGATTTGAGATTGCATGTTGTCATATGGTTGATACAGCAACTTTCGTTGGCTAAGATTGCGTTTGCACGAAAATTCTAAATGTATAAAGCAAGGCAAAATAAAACTCTAAAAAATTGACAGAAATGACAGTTCTTGCTCTGTCGAAAGTTTTCAGGCGCTAGTGGTTTTGTGTGCACGTCATGGTACTATCTGCAGATAAAAAGAAATATCACACTTGAATCTGTCGCCACGTTTTGAAAATTTCTAGTACAGCAGTGTGTTTTGGAAGATGGGAACCTGAGAGAACGTGCGCGCAAGAAGCTAGAACAACACAAGAAGTTACAAGCTGACAATACTGGGTGGCCGAAAGAAAATAGCGTGACAATAAGAAATGGGAAACTTTATGTCAACACGAAGAGGCATTTATATCAAAACATACCGCAAACATACGCGATAAAATGGCAGTTTCTAAACAATTTTGGAGAGCCAGAGGGAAGATTCAATAACTGGTACAAGGAAAACTATTAGTTTGACATGAACGAACTAATCATTACCAAAACACCTGCAGAACGTGGTTTAGTTTGAGTTCTAAACTTGACGAGGAAACTCATCGAACGATAACAATCAGTGATTAAGGCGCCGATCCACGCCTCTCGCATTCATCGCTTGCTATCTGAAGATAAGATCTCAGAGATGCAAAACCCTCAAAGAAAAAATACACAAAACCCGCGAAGGCCGAAAATCTCCTTTCGTAGCATTACTTTGCGCGCGTACAGACGTCAATTTCTATTTGTCTAAATACTTGTCTGATTTTAGAGTCGCTGCGGCCGGGCTAGTCACGAAACCTGACAGAATTTAAATTCTACAGGAAAAATAAGGCGGGGCTCTGGTTGACAATTGAGGAAACAAACTCGAGTACAGGTGACAGCGTATTGTATACATGGCACCAACAAGTCTATGATGCTGTCTCAGTAACCGGGTAGAGCATCTGATAAAACTGACCGTTTGCATGTCTAATTGCAGCCTTCCCTTTTCATGTACAGTTGTTATAGAGAATTTTTTCGAGCTGTGAGCAAGTTCTACAGTATTCCTTTGAGCTCACAGCTAAATTTCCGTCAACACTAAGAGGCCATTCTGCCGTAATTTGCCTTTCAAAAGCGTCTCGAATCGATAGAAGTCGAATATTGCACAGAAACTAGAATGATTTGTTTAGAAAACAGTAATCATACGACTCATGGCAGGAAATTTTAACTAGAAGCTAGGGACAGACTTGAATTGATCCCAAAATAAAATTTTGTACGCTTTTCTCTAAGTTTTACAGCAAACTGTAGCCTTTCACCCAAAGATAGAACGCATACATACGCATTCTCCGACCCGATTTTGAGATAAGAAAAATTGCACGCTCTCAAACGAGTGTGGAGGTAAAACTAATTTTAAACAACTTTTCTTAACAACTGAATAAAAATCAAGTAGAGAGAGCCAGTTCGTTCAGTACGGCTTTTAATAAAAAAGGCTTTTTAATATTACGACAGACTTACAATTCAATTGTATTTTTTATATCATACGTATATATATACATATAATATATATGTATGTACATTCGCGGCATCGGCATAGCATGTCCTGTTTATTTCGATATGTCCTTTTTGACAATCCAGTTGGCCAATATTGATAATATCTTATACTTTTGCCAACACATCTCTTTTGTGTTTGTTACTTAAAGTTACGGGCGTCCAAGAGGCTTGCAACACTAAAAAACATCGTATTCTTAATAAAACGACAACTTATTTCCACTCAGCATCAGTGTGCACCGGTTGAGACTATTCCTTCAGCACCAGGCCCTTGCTCAGAGAAATGAACCTAGTATACAAAAAAAAAACACTTCAGAAACAGATCTCAAAACTGTAAAGCTGTGCAAGGTCTGAATGCTAGCCATAGTACCTGGCTTTGTGACTTAGAGAGATGGCGTACTGAAGAGAAGGCTAATCCTTGTGTAAACACGAAGGTCGTTGGATTTCTCACCCACAAAGGAACACCTTTTCTATAAAAAAATTCTTATTTGTCGAACCTTTCTTCTCCTTGTTTAAGGCAACTTATTCCAGAATTAAACATTCGAGAACACTTCAAATTGCTAACAAAAATATGTGAACAACAAAATCACTTGTCTGGGAGTTACGAACAAGGACAGGCCAACTCTGAATATCTTAAAATCGGAAAAATAGTCATTAGAAAAGTTCAAAGTTTTTATTCTAGATATATTTCCATTCTGGAATTGAGTCAATCAAAAGCACCCTAATTGAACAATTTCTGAACAAAAAGACTGAGATGTGTGTACAAAGTATGCAATTTAAGAAGAAAGCGACAATAGAGAAAGAACCCTGCTGTCAGTTTATTGGACAAACCTTTGGCTCGGAGTCTTGACGAATTGAAATCAAAGAAACATCGAAGGAATGTAGTAACAAAATACAGTTTCCTCCGAATACTGTTGACAATAAAGGGTCGTTGGGAGCACCCACTACGTCTTTTAAAGCTTTCAGTACATCTTTTTCTTATCTTAGGCCAAAGGTTTGGCAATCCTAGCGAAATATTATGGAGACCCTTGAGAATGCTGGTTTTCAACCTATATTGCACGGACGAGTAATGGTAGGTTTTTGTGTAATGAATCGAAGATGAGAAATAACAGTTCGTTAGGAAAACGTTTCCCATTTCACTCAGATACTGCAGTCAAAAGAAAACATTTATTTTTAAATCTTGTGATGGACTTCATACACAAACGAGAAGTCTTGAAGATTGATGTGTTTGGCAAATGCGGTGAGTGAATACGACAAAGTAACCGTTGTGAAAAATACATTTGCTGGGAACAAAACAATTACAATATTACCAGATCGCCGGTGAATTTTGTGAATGTCCTCAGGGAAAATAGTCAGCCTTGGTTCAAGTAGCTTTTCTTTTTACTACGAAGCATCAGTTCAATTTTAAATCCAAGATGTCGAGACTGCAAGAGGTTGAAATTTATCAAAACAGTCCAAGTTATGGCTGCAAATATCTAGCAATGTTTTACATGAAACAGATACTGTACTGAATCGAAGAAAACATTTTCCTCACATATACATATTAAAACTTTTATTTTTTTGAATAAAAAGTAGTTTACTGGTATAATATCGCTTTGGACTCAGAACTGTCATCTTTCTGTCTATTCCAGTTCGTCGAATTTGCTTAGTTTTGTAAGGAATAGGAAAGCCTTTCTTCGAAGTAAAGAAAGATTCTTTTTTCACAGAGTAGAACAATAGCGGTTTAAAAGCGGAAAGATTGTCTTTCATCGAACCCAGCGGATATCGAATTCGTACTCTTACAAGCGAAAATTTCTTTACCGTTTAACTAAGAAAAAGTGTTTGTGGTCAGGAGCATTTCCGTTTTTTTCCTGAAGCGGAATGTTGATTTAGATATCAGAGTAGCAGCTAATTTAGGTAAAAAAAATCTACCGGTCTAAACGACAACACTTTCTGAACAAAGCCTTTGGAGCTGAGAAATGTGCTAAGCCAGTCATTTGTCGGAGGTGTGAAGCTATTATTGCGGCACACAATACGGTCTAATAAGAGCAAATTTCAAATTCAACTGCTTGATCTCGAAGACAAATTTGAATATAAGGTTGGTGCGGGGAACCTATGTAGCAATTCCTTAATGACCCAAAAGTAAGAGCTGTATAGATCCACGACAACACAAAATATTTTTCAGGATATCAGTAACGAGACGTTTTTTTTATTTGCATAAATCAGTGAGACGAATAAAAAGCAAAATAAAAACGAACATAAATAATGGTAGTGTTCGAGATAAATACTAGAAATACGACACAGCTATATATTTCAAGGAGAAGAAAGATCGACAGAGATCTAAAATTAGTTAAGGGCAAAACGATTCTGAGACATCAAGATTAAGGCTAAGTGTTTAGCGGATTTCAGTCGTCACATTAAGGATTCAACTACGACGAAATTTAAGCAAGAACACGAAATAAAAACAAGGAAAGTTAAGAAGACACCAGTCGATCTCTGGAAAGGATAAACCCCTTCAGTACAGAAGTATAGAGAAAATTACTAAACTAAGTTCTCTCTTACTCTTTTAGTTGAGAATGTTTCTATTGAAATCTCAACTAGCCGATAAATCCCGGCTTAACAGTCACCATGCCATGGCACATATAAAAAGTTAGACTTTGTACTTGGAACGTAAAAAGTTGTTTATTGCTCTAAATGACACGGTTGGGTTTTGCAGGGGCATTTTCAGTGGCAAAGCAGAGAACCCAATCCAGGTCGGCGACATTTGAGTGATGAAGGAAGATGAAGACACCATATTGCATGATCAGTAGGTTGCGCTTACCAGCTGCTGAAAGGGAGGTTGCTCTAAATCGTTGTGCATTGCGAATTCACTCAGTGCTTTCCACGGCTGATACCCTGGAACATCAGAGAGTGAAACATCTGGTCGTATTCCACCGGGCGCTGGGCAGTAACCGCCGGTAACAGACCCTGTGATGGCCGACAGTCCGCCCTGTTGTGGAACAGTTCGTCCTGGCGAACTTGTGCACACGCTTTGTAAACTAGTAACAGTCTGAAAACGAATTGAGTGACAAGACAATTAGAAGACAGTTGAGGTTGAAGACACCAGTTTATATAAATTTCTGTTGAGATAATCACGACTTGTAAATTTTATAGTCAAACATTACGAGCTAGAATACCAAGGGTGACAGCACGCTGTGTCTATACAAACAGATAACTGTTTTTCATTAGCTTCAAACAGCGTTTTGCTGCATTAAAAAGAAAACACGTAGTATTTTTATCTCTGAAATCACATTCATCAGTTGGAGCTCTTCATAACTAAGAAAGCGACATATTTCTTGTACTAACGCAAATGCATTTCATTTAGGTGCACGAGCGCCTCAGCGCTTCATATCCAAACCCTTTCACCTCAGGTGTTTTCGTTTCCTATTGTAAACCTTTGGAATGATTTACAAACCAAGCCGTCTTGACACCTAGATTTCTCTCTTCAAACTAAAGATAGCACATGAAAAAACAAACACTTGCTATCAATATCTGTCCACATAAGAACACTGTAGCGCCGAAAGTAAACGGCGTGTATAGAAAAATCGTCTCCATCGGATGACAGCCACGCGCGCGTGTATTAACACCTCGCTTTCGCAACCCCAATTATGTTAACAACAGCAATGAAATTTGAAATAAGGAAAAGTTTATAATTATACACAGCTTGTGTTAAGCATGTTGTATTGCTTAGATATTTTGTGGCTTAAATGGTTACAGGTTTCAGTTCAAATATATTGAAAGGTCGGAGAAACCTTATAACTTGGAGGTCATTTCGCAACTCCGCTGTAGTGACACAAATAACTTTTTTACGCTCACCTGTTGTTCGGGGCTTCCTACGCTTTGCGAAGATTGCCTCGATGTTGAATCGTGTTTCCCTATTAACATTGATTTCTTTTTGTCTTTACAACGTTTGTTCTGAAACCAAACTCGAATGACACGAGGACTAAGACCGGTCATTTCAACTAATTGCTCTTTCATCATAGCGTCGGGCCGAGGATTTGCATTGTAGCATGTTCGAAGCGTGTGTAGTTGTTTCTCATTCAAAACAGTTCGAACTCGGGTTGTTTTTTCAGATTTTCGTTTCGGCGGAGAACCTTCAGGATGACCATTTGTTTGACCTGTAAAATAATATTTGTAGGAGTAAGATAGAATGGTGCGTAGAGATTAACCAATCTCTCTGACATCAAGCAATTGCTATAACAAATCTCTGTCTGGTTATGTTAGCTGCCCAAATCATCTCAATAAAAATTGTACTTAGGGTGTCATATAAACATCAGAAAACGTCCTTTCAATATTCCTCTCTCCATATTTTAATTTCCTTATCATATTGAGCACAAGTTCAGTGAAGGACAAAATTTATGGCACCGGATGTAGTCGGAGACAGAACGAGATTCCGAATACAGGGCAAATAAACTTCTTTTCAATACAATATCAGCCATTACGTTTGTCAGTTTGAAAAGAAAACCCGTATTCTTCTTTCAAGACGCTTAAACGTTTGAGATAATGTTATGGATACTCGCAACTGTCGAGGCTAATTGAGCGACTGACAACAAACATCCAATTCTTCGAGTTTGTATAAAATAAAAAAACTGTATATTTTCAATACGCGTTGACATTTTGAGCTGTGACTGAGTCTCTGCACACACACACTATGACAGACGATGGCACGTCTTTGAGATTGCTCGACACTGACAACACAGTACGCCACGGGTTCACTAATAGCATTTTAAACTGAACCGTTTCAAAACTCTACACATTGGCTTGCGTACATTTGATATGTACAGTAAACGCAACTTGCTAATAGCGTTATCGCGCCTCAATTTGATTAGGTACGATAACTTTAAGAAGAAAGGACCTACCGCAGAGCAAGAAAGAAAACAGTTCGTTTCAGTCACTCACCCACTACTCTATTGCCCTGTGTTCCTTGGCCGTTTTTTACATGAGCTGCTTGTGCAGTTGCAGTAGCCTTTTCTACTATTTCGTGGTCCGCCTTGCAAAACAAGCCATCGTCGCGTAGAGCGTACTCGTCGCCAGGCACGAGTTGTCTGCTACAGGCCACGCAGCGAAAGCAGTCGATATGGTAGATTTGATTCCTTGCACGCATCACGAAATCGCTCTTGTTGAAGGATTGTAGACATTTGGCACATTTTGTGCCGAATAGCCTGCAAATTCAGCAAAAGCCAAAAAGGTAAATACCTGCTTTTCAGAACAACTTTGGCAAATATATACCCTAACCCTTTATCTCTTGGTGACTCAGAAAACACACAACCAATTGAAACTTTCATTGTACACTGGATGAGCGCGCTCAGAAAATGAGCTGGTTGCGACGGTTAGTTAAGAGATCCAAGAAATCAAGCAAACCGCAATAAGGAATGAAAATTTGCCTCCTGCTTCGCCAGTAGTGCAAACTTTCCCGCCCAACCAAAGCCACAATAAGAGGGAGGCGGAGTCGGAAAACTCAAGTGTGAAATATATTTTCCCGAAACTGAGTTTCGGGAACTGGTGTGAATTTCTTTCTAATTAGCTGTTTTCCTCTCTGCCAGAACGACTGAGATCAAATTAAGATTAAGACTTGCGTCAAGCGAAGAGACAGAATACTAAGAACAAGCAACTGAATTGGTACAAATCGGTTTGGTATACTTCGGGGTCGGTTTAGCTGTCGAAACAATAAGCTGCCTTGTCGTCAACTCAGTGTCTTCTTAATAATTGAGACGAATAATAAAATATTCGTTCAGGCGATAGCCAACACAAACTTTAGCTGCAGCACATGTCTCAGTCATTCAGTCTGTAGAAACGCAACCCATGCCGATTTCTTAAGAGGTTGTTTTAGTAAAGTGTAATTTGGCGGTAAGGACGAGAAGAGAAAACAAACCTTATATAATCTCTCTTACAGTATGTCTTTCCATCGCGAACGAAGCAAGTGCAGGTCTCGTCAAGATATGCATGACAGTCAGCACATTTCAAGCAATTGGCGTGCCACTCGAGGTCGGGCGCTACTCGTAGAATAAACTGGTCGTGGATTTGCGAGCCACATCCGACACACATGGACACACGGCGCTTCTCTGCAACGAGAATAAGAGTTGGGTTGAGAGCCTAAATAACATCACGATGGCAGCAAAGCGTGACAGGAAATGATGAAGATCTAGCTTAATGACAGGACTTTCTCGAGAAACAATTGACTGCGATCTGCGTTTATTTTATGGAGACTACAAATTTAGCTGGGATCTCGTACTTGATGTGGAATGCTCGCCCATGCTGGGGTGCCCAGTAATTACGCTGTCTTAGTTAACTTCTAGAAAGGATTACGAAGAAAGCGTGTACACCAGCTGACGAAATGAATACTTCAAAATTCCGATCTCTCTTGGGGACAATTTATCATTGGCCGTTGGATCTCCGAATTAATCACGTGACACAACTTGTCATTATGTGTGAGTTTATTGGCCGCAGGGCGCCTGAGTAATTTCACAAATTGGCGCCTGTTGTAAAACAAGCAAATTCGATTGGATCTTCGTATTTCATGGTGTCAAATCTTTAATTTTCTAGATTGGAATCATTGATTTAGACAGGTGAAAATCGCATTCGTCTGACGGAAGAAGTGAGTTTTAGTGGTCGTCGGCGATAAGCTATAGCAAGCACGGAACCTCGGCCGAAATGTAGCTTTCCACAACGCACAGACTTGTGTTCATATTTCTTTGTTTGTGTGGCGAGAATTTGGCATGTTGTAAGCGAATACTGTCCACGTTCTTTCTTGCGCCAATGATATGGTCAATTGTACTGGAATAGTGTTTCCTTGAAGCACGTGGCACGAAAGCATAATTTTCGCCAGTTTCGTATCGACAAATTCGTATTAACTGATTTAACGAAAACTTAAACAAGATTTTCAGAAATAATTTGAGTGTTATAAAGAAACAGGATTTTGCCCGCGGGTTTTACAAGTAGCGTGTAATGTTTATGTGCTGTCAATGGCCGTGTCACTTTTCACATGCCTTCTTCTATTCTTCTTCAATTCTTGTGGGTGGCGATAAAACAACACTAAAATTTGAATTGAAACAAAGGCCAGATCGCCAACAAAATCTACCCCATTGGCTAACACAGGATTCTAATTAGTAGGAATTGCTGTAATGGAATAAACAGGCCTTCACTAACTGCAATGTCCAACTCCGCCCCACTCACCAAAACCTTGTAACAGGATTAAAAGTTGTTTGGTCGATGTTGTAGCAGTCGTCTATAATACCTGACAGCTCTTCTGATGGTTTGGGTTTCGGAGAATGTTGAAAAAATGATCGCGATATTGACATAAATTGAAATGGAAAATATTTACAAGACAGATTTTTTCATTCAATGGCTAAACAAAGTGCGTATCCAAAACTTTTATTGGTTGTGACAAAGAGAATAAAGGTCTTTGTTTTCTTAGCCGAAGTTAAGGATTTGAAAAGCATTCACCATTGTCGTCCTTATCTATCCAGCTTTTCGGATGGCTGCTGTCTATTGTTTTTCCTACTAGCTAATTTCCGTGATAATTACTTGTCACCTGTCAATCATCTGATGACCTCATTAGCCAAAGCTCGTCCCCAGACCCCCTACCATGGCTATTAACCCCATTTCCTGTGTGTAATGGGCCATTTAATCCAGTTCTTAAATCTTCTAGCCATAGTATGAGAGAATATTCTTTGTTTAAATCAGAGCAAACTGTCGCAAAGAAAGGTTTTTTTTGCGAGAAACCAGCGGATATTAAGAGCTGTTATTTCCAGATTCTTTCTTCTTTTCCAATTTCAATAAACTTCAGAGAACTGTCAAGCGGTCCTTCGAGGTTGGATAAATATTTTTCAATGTGCCCAAACGTTACATTGGGAGCTATTAAATTATTCAATATCCTCTTAAGCTTTACATGACAGCCCAAAACTAAATCACCACGGAATAATTTCGTGAGTGGCAACAGAATGGATCAGTTGAAAACAAATTTTAGTTATAATTGTAAATTCAATTTTGTAATCACTTCATGATAGATGTGAGGAGCGATTTATCAAACAGTTGTGCGTAAACAAGCCGTCATGTTCACAATGAGAGTGTAATATTTGTTTGTTTGTAGTCATTTGGCGCCTCACAGGTCGGGTACTCATTGATAGCGACCCAAATGTAAGTGACACTCGCGATTGATAATTCGATTTCAACACAGAATTTCCGCTGGCCAAATCCTCTTTCGGAAAAGAAAGCGGATCAAAGTTTTAGCCCGAGATTAGAAGCTGTTTTTATATTGCTGCTAAAGCGATCACTTCACGAAAGGGCAGAGATCATAGAAAGCTGTTTGATGTTAAAGTTGAATAGAAAAGGCGAAATCAAACTGTGAAGTTTATATTTTCGGCCCTAAAAGGCGGTAGAAATTAACAACTTTTGTCTTCCATGAAGAAAATCTTCCATTATTTTACTTCACAAAGCAGATTTTGACTGAAATGGTACAGAAAATATTAGCGAAAACAACAACAAGACTCGAGCAGGTGTATGGCTTGAGGCGTCATCTTGCCACCCACGACAACAGACAGGATAACAAATTGACAAGGTGACTAAATAGCAGGGCGAGATGTTAATTCAATTTTCGACCGCAGTCGAATTAAGAAATAAAGCAAAACACGCCTGGGGTGAAGGTGAGGCGGGAGTGAATACTTACTGCAAATTGCATTCAAATCTATTTTAATATCTAGCACCAAATGCTTTCAACTATTGCTTTTCTTATATTGATTGAAAACAAAATTTACAATTGCAATGAATCGTGTTTTCTTGCTCAGTAACAACACGTTTGTTGAACATTAGTCCCCAATACCATTTCTGTTTATAACTGATAAAATATACTAGACCAAACAGCAAGTTTTATAAAAATTATCATATCTGGTGGTTAAGATTTGATAGTCTTACGCACGAAAACAAGGGATAGTTATATTAAGAGTCAAAAAATCCTTCTAAATATGGCACCACTCAGAACATTTTGTAAAGCTTAGTTTCGCTTCTAAAGTAATGTTGATTGTATGCACATGAAAGAGTTTTAAGTTGATGGTAACCTTTATATCTCTATATCTTCCCGGCCTCGAGGCTCTTCGAAGAATACATCTTAGATAATGAAGCTCATTGAAAACTGAGTTTGGCCTTTATAAAGACGAACTTTCTAATGCCCACATATCTTAAAGCAAAATATCTTTTCTTTATCAGGCTTACTAACAATCAAATTGAAGAGCTCAAATACAAGTTTTTATTTTGAAATGCTCAAAACGACAGACAAGATCGTAAAAGAATAATAATCTTTAGAAGCAAGCAGGTCAACAAAGCGCTCGCAAAACTGCCCCTAAAATACAATCTTTTAACTCACTAATCTCGCTGGATGATTAAGCTAAATCAAACCAAGCTGTAAAGTAACACAGGACTAAGAATAAAATTTGTTTGACTTCAGTTAGTCAGTATTTTTACTAAATACTTTGAGCAGCAGGTGGTCCGCCAAGAAAATGTATATCTTGCAAATTATTATAATTGTCATTAATTTAAAATCTTTCGTTTTCTCAATGCAAACACTTTGCAATTTGAAGGTCACCACAGTTAATGAAGTCATGTTTTATTAATAACGAAGAGAATAATTTGTAAATCAGTTTTGTTCATCCTCGAACCTTATCATTTAGCAAGCGTTTTTATTCTTTGAACTAAGAACATTAAGTCATAAAAGAATAAATTTTTAATCAGGGTTTCTTTGTAGCGCTTTGCCTTAAATGTTGCAGAGACCAACAAACGGTATGTGAAATATATAGTCGGACGCAACACCACACCCGTTCACACACACACTTGTCGTTGTATTTTTTTGCCATGATTTTAATTCATTATAATTATCGCGAACAAGATCGAATTCAAAGTTTTATTAGGCTGTAAGTATAGGGAATATTTTTTGGTAAAATAGTTGAGCTAAAGAAAACGAACAGGAGATGAACAGAGTTGTAACTAAATACTTTAATGCGAAGTGTACTTTTGATTCAAAATGATATTTCCTGAAAATTTATGGGTTGAAACACATGAAACGCAAGGGCCAGGGGACGGAAGCTTGATATAAACACACAACTTTTGATTATACACAAGTATAATTTCTGTCTTTTGTTACATAGAAATGCAAAGTTTAGTTTTGAAAACAATTGTAAGAATGCAAAAAAGTTGAATCAGCTGTCAAGATTTGAAAGATCTACAAAACACGGCAATAGGAATTATTAAACAGCAAACTAATTCGAAGACAATCTTTCACGATTTTGGAGAATAAATTGGATTTTTTTAAATCTAGATACAGGTGTTATAAAATTCTGCTCCTGTTTTTTATAGCAGAACTTTGCTTCGAGCAGATTTGAAACTTTTAATTCAAGATTACGTGTCCAAAATAGACGAAAGAACTCTCTAGTGTGGTCTTTATAGAAAGAAAAGAAATTGTGTTATTTGACTTGGTTTTAAAATTATTGAGACTTCCTCGAATCTCTCTAAAAAAACTGTCAAATCTATGCACAGTATATCTCTTATGTTTACATATTCACAGTAAGAAATGATTTTGAGGCGGCGAAGCCAGTTCAAAACAAACAAACAGTATATTTTGGAGTCTTTTGTCATTGTAGTTTCGTTACGTCCTATGCCTCTATTGTTTGCTGGCATTGCTTAAACAAAATTGAAAATGAAAAAAATTAAAGACGTTGCCAAAAAGCCTTCCGAAGCCATACTAAACTTTCCTTTCCCTTATTCATAACTTCGTTAAAATTTTTGTTTGTTCTTCCCATTATATTCAACAAAGGGAAACCATTGACTTGATAAGCAACGAAAACAAATAAGCTATTTAAATTTTCTTGACAAGTTCCTGTCTCTTACTCATAAACCAGTTTCATGGTTTTTCGAACTTTTTTGTCCATAAAATCGTAAAATCGTTTTTTAGTACTGTATCCACAACTACCTTTTGAGCTGGCACTTCGAGTGGTCGTAAAAGAACTCTTTCTTAAAGCTTATTCCTTCGGACACGACAGCTTTCGTTGATGAGAAACATTTGTTTGGTCATTTCAATAACTAGTAATCGATTATGCCTTTGTAAATTATTCTAATAATTTTGGATTAAAATTTCTTATGACAGCAAAGTAAATTATAGTCTAAACACGAAGACAATTTCAATTGAACGGGCCAAGCAATTAGAATGTTGTTTTGATGGCCGCAATGCGCAATTAAACAAACCAATTTGATATATCTCTGCAGAACATGTTATACAATATTACGGCCAAGTATCGCTTATCAAAACAACGTAAATTTGGGAGATTGCAGTACCTTTAAATTAATTCAAAAGCTCGCAAGTAAAGAATAAGTAGCTAGAAGATGGCGTAGCAAAATTAGCTAAAGGAGAAAGTAAAAAATAGTCTATAATGACGGATGAAGACATGTCTTGCTAAAACGCAACTAGTTTTCACAAAATGACAAATTTACATTACAGCATTTGATCTCTGTTCCTCCGGCACTGATTTCCTAAAAGAAAAAATAATTTAAAACCGGCACAGAATACAAAGTCGTTTCTTTTTCTTTTCAAAGGGCAAGGAAAAAAAGTATCGCTAAAAAAACCCCTTTCGTTTAAACAAAACGAAATCATTTTCGAAAACTAGGGAAAAAAGAAAGCATTTCGTCATCAAGCAGAATAAATATCGACTCGATCTAGTATAACACCTTCCCCATACTCTATCTTGTAAGCTATCAAGTATATATGTTTAAGTACAAGTCTTTTAAACAGTATGTAACATCAGTTAAGACACGTAAATTCTCCCTATATTCTTTGTTTTAAGATTTGTTCAAGATAAGACGAGATATACTCCGTTCGCCTGTTAAATTCGAAATACGAACTAAAATTAAGACCGAAAACTGTTTCTATAGCAACTAAACTTGTTCTGGCTAGTCCTAACGTTTGCTTATGTGAATAAACGCGGGAAAAGTGAGCGAGTTGCCAACGTTGGCGGTAACACTGGCCGTTTTCGGTGAATAGTTAATCAGTGAGAAAAAGAATGTTTCTTGAAAATGTCAAGTTCCAAGAAGTTTTTAGGCACATAACAGCTTTATACACACAAAGTATGCTAAACTTTCTTGTGAATCTTATGAATTCTTTTTTCATCGTTTAATTGTCACTGATGTGAAGAAATAAGCGAAGGCGAAAAATTTTAGCATTTGACTCAGGGCTCTGCAAGGGTGTCTACACACATTTTATGCAAGTATACAGCGGCAATTTTTTTTAGATTAAACTACCCACGTTGCTTATTCATGAGGTAACACTTATGTAAATATGTAAGTTTTTGTTCTTTTTTCACCTAAGTTTCCTTCTTACTTCCTGTTTTACAACAAGAAGTAATTGCATGCAAGAATATGAACTTCGAAGTTCGATTGAAGAGTTGTGCATAACGAAGTAACGAAATCTCCTAAGTGGTATCGCCTATTATGTTCGAAACTTTCAGCTCACACTCCAGGAAGTTCAGAGAGAGCTATGTTTTTGGTCTTTTTGTGTAACAAAAAGTGCGTAAAAACAAAAAGAGCAATACTTTTCGTATGTGACATTATTTGCGCCTAACTGTCTCTCGCCATTCTTTTTGTCGTCGCATACTAGCTACAGGCAATAATGTAATTATACTGGGCAGCGTCTATTGATTATCAAAGTTATTATTCAGTATTCACAGCTATAAAGGTGTAGCCGTCGAAAACAAGGACTCATAAATGGCAAACTGATGAAAGAAAGAGAATGAGCAAACTGTTGTGTTGTCATACAAATCAAAACAAATCATAAACTTGACATCAACAGGTCCTTATTTCAGAGTATCAGAAGATAAGTACTCGGTTGACTGCCGCACTAACGAGTTCTTGGATTGAAATAATAACAACAATCTTAGTTTAATCGATCAAAATGGATCATTCAGAAAAAAAATATTTTCAGATTTGTTTTAAACTTTATGTTTATTCGGTCTTTGCCTCCTTCCAAATTATTGCTCAGTGAACAAATTTGTGCTTATGAATAAACTAAATGATTTTAAAACAAGGACAAATAACACATAATGAAAGAAGTAAAAATGATCAATTTTTTTTTCACCTAAAAATACTTTCCGTGCCTCACTGGTTCGATTATTTTTTTGGATAAATGAAGCTCTTTTATCAAAACAGGAACATAAATTTTTGTCCAATAAATGCAAGATATACCGGTTTTGAAAACAATTTCTTGTGTAGCCCAAAGATTTACAAAAGAATGATTACTTCTGATAGAAAATGTCGCCAGAACTACTTAAGCTATCGTGTTTGCTTATGTTTCTTTTCCATTTTGGAGCCAGTCTGACTGTACAGGAGGCTTTATCTAGTCAATTTCCTCACTGTAATAGTCAGCAGATATCACGCAAGAATACACTATTTTCTTTTTGTTTTCAAAAACTTGATCTTTAGAAAAGCAGAGACAACGAACAGTTCCTTGAGGCACCACTCACAATTACTAGTAACGCCTTCGTGCAGAGTCAGCTGTTATGAAATAGAAGAAAACAAAAGAACAGTTCAAACTCTTTCTCTCTTATAGATTTTCTCTGCTGCAGCTTTCTCATAAATCAGTGAAAATCTAAGGCCTTATATCCAAGAGATAAATGATAGAAAATAAACAAAAGCATAACTCTTCGGGATAAAAGATCGCGATAAGAAGATAAAACTAAAAAATTTCAAAAATCGACTGCTTAATTCCGGTCCTTAGTCCCTAATAGGGCAATATCTCTTTTCAGAGGAAACAAAAAGCGAAATAAAAAATTTGGATAATTTGAAAGAAACCTATCCAAAAGTTAATGGATTTTAAAAAAACTACATTACCTGTCATTTGTCGAAAAGAGGTTATTGCGTTTTTAAGATAACTTTAGTGTTTTTCTCAATTTCTAGAAATTTACTAACATTGCTCTAGGGATGCGTGCGTGATTTTTTCAGATGACAATATCTAAAATCTTCCTACGACAACATCAGAAAGGAGTTGTGTCCTGCATGCTATTATTGAAACACTTTAAAAGCCTCAAACTGACTTTACCTTAAAAGAAAACAAAACGGAGGCGATAATTTAACTTAGAATCAACATAAAGACCCCCTGTGTGCTTCTATATGGCTTAATTTTTTCAATTTTTCAGTGTATTTCCTAGAAAAACAGTACACTGATTAACCTCATCCAAAAGAACAAAGCTCCTTGATTTGCCATCGTCAAAACAGAATATAGAGTAGGTGTTAAGTTCAAGTTTTGGGTTGGAAAGATATTGTTCTCGTAATTATTTCGCAAGCGGTGCACTTTTACGAACAAAAATTTTACTTCGTGCAAGAAATTAGGTGGATGTTCTATTGGAGTAGATTGAAACGATACTTCTATCCCTAATTTTCGCCTTTTTTGCGTAACGTAGCCTTGATTTCTTTTTCACTAGAATGACAGGTGTCAGTTACCCCTGATGACTGTATTTGGAATGATTGTTTGCGAGAACTGCTGTTTCTGAAGCAAAAAATTGCATTCATGAGTATAAAAGAGTAAGTAGAATTGACAGACAGCACCATACAAACGAGGCTATAGTGCTGTTCTTTTATTTTTTGCAGAATAATGTATCAAGTACACTGTTGGAAGTGAAAACCCGCAAAGTGAAAGCAAAAACAGAAGCAATCTTTTTTATTAAATACATCGTAGTGCTGAATAATCACGAATAAGTAAAAATTGTCAAATTTTCAAGTTTGGCTTGGTCTCCAAATGCTTTCAAAATGTTCAGGATTTGGTCCAACTACTCGAAAATTTAGATTTTAAAACTTTTGAATTAATTTGAACTTAATTCTCGTGTTGGCTCGTACTTACAAAGTAATATCGATAATAGTAATTTCTTTACTAACTTACTCTCAAATACTATTTGGTGCCTCATCATGCAGGAAACTGCTTTCTTCTACAACGCTGGCATAAACAGCGATTTACATCTTTACAATTCAAATCCAACAAAATATTTTACATGGTCTCCTTAAGTATATTTTCAACCCGAGTTGACAGAATTTTTGTTTCCAGGTTAGTTTTAGGGCATGGCCATTCTAGTGTTAATGGTTACATCGTTTTTTTTAATGGATCCGAACACAATCTTGAGCACACACTCGCTTCTAGTTTCCCGCCAAAAATCTCTCGTTCCAGTCTATTCAGACTGTTCGGTACAACCGAAGAATTTTAAAAAAGAAAAAAAGAATGGATTCTAGTTATAAAATATTCTCCTTTCAAAAAGTTTATCAATTATATATTCTAATTTTGCCTAATCGTTTTTAAAAACTCCACCAGGTTGCAAGGGAGGTTTAGTTTTTCACCAGGTCATTCAGATTTGATCAGGTTTTTTTTTTCAGAATTGACCAGGGTCCAGGTTGGCCAAAATTTTACCAGGTTGGGGAAAATGGCCCAGCCACCAGTTTGGGTTTCATCTGTTACATAATTATAAGGGTGTGCATGTTTAGTTAATGGACCAATCCTGATTTTCAACGCAATTTTGTAATAAGAGGTATAGTAACTTTTTCATAAAACTCGATCTAGACTAGCACAGCAAAAAAAAAAAATTTAAAAGAGCAAAGAAGAAGTCGCTATCTGTCCCGTGAAGCAGAAAATTTTATGAGCGGTATATCTAAGTTTCACAAAAAAGCAACTTGCATACTACGTCATAATAACCACTGATAATGTTTGTGTGATCACTGAAAAAATGTCGATGAAGTTTTGCAGCCGCTGGCAATATAAATGTGACAAACAATTTTTTTTTAAAAGGCTGTCGCAGTAAAAACATTGTATATCCTTGTCTAAACCATTTCAATAGCAATGCATTTATATTTTAACTCGGGCGAGAGCCAATACTCGTTAAGACACAAAGTAGACAAAAGGAACTGATCGAGGATTGTCATGTTTTCCATTTTTTCCGTTTCCATAGCACTGTTGTTATGCACAAAACTGTAGCTAAACGAAACATTCACTTCCCAGCAGAGAGGAAAATATATTTTAACTTCTCAATTTCCTGGAAATTTTCGTTTGCTGCCCCTCCATTCCCCCCTGATTTTCCTTAATGCTCTACGCCCATTCGACTGGGGAATTTTTGAGCTCGTTTCGTGTTAGAGAGAAGTAAATTCCTAAGGCACAAGAAAACACGAAAAAACTACAGAACTCGGATATGAGCTTTAAGCTGGATAAAAACTGACAAACCGAAATCTCCTGAAGAGTTTCTTGCACTTTTCGTGTTCTCAGGAACAAGAAAACACAAAGAAAACTATTAGAGAACTCGGATTTATATATCCATATTAATATACTTATATCGGACAGAAAACCGAAAAACCGAAATCTCCTGAAGAATTTCTTGCTCTTTTTTTGTGTGGGAGAACTAGAAAATTCTCAGGAACAAGAAAACTCAAAGAAAACTATAAAAGAACTCGGATTTATATCCATATTTATATATTTATATCGGACAGAAAACCGACAAACCGAAATCTCGTGTAATGTTTTACGAACCTATAATCAAGGACCATATGTGCGACAAAGGACTTGAAAGGCGAGTGGATACCAAGTTGGTTCGGCTAGGCTCTTATTTGCATTTTGCCTCATTTGCCATTCATGCAGTCAAGGCTTGAGACCACTTCAATCTTTGCATCTGAAAGTTCTGTCCATGGTTGGAATAACCTATCTGTTTTTGAATTTTTTTCCAATTCGAAATAAAGTTTAAGATAGTTCAACATATTTCCTACCCTTTTTTGCTGTCATTAAATATATTAAGCTGCACATCTAATATGATATATACAAGGATGGTTATTTTGGCAATGACAGCTACTGTCGTTATTTCCTTTTCAAACAACGAAGATACCTCGTGTAGAACGAAACTCAGTATGAAGATAGAGCCCGGAAAATATAAATGGTGATACCGCTTATAAAATATCATTCAATGTAGTATCAGCGACAGCAATATAATTATGAAATAAAAGTAGCAATATCGTGCAAATGAAAGCCCGGAAGTCAGTATGTTGCTTGATGTTAGCTTTAGAAATATAGGATGCGGAAAAGTGACAAACTATGGGTAGGGCAAAGAAGAAACCATAAGAATAACTAACCATGGATCGGTTAAACTTGATTATTCCATGAAGAACATCCCGATTCCACAACCACAAGCATTAGCCACTGTCAATTTATGTCTCATGGAATTAATCATGTACACCATTTTAGAATTTTAACTCTCTGACGACAGGTGAAAGCCCAGAAACTCAAGTTAAAGTCTTTTAAAACCGATCTTAACCATTTTTACTTAGCTCTAGCATTGCTTTAGAGCACTCTTAAAAGCTGTTGAGGTTTATGACCATATATAACCATTTTTAACTAGATTTCTTCTTGGTTGAGAATGTTAAAGACTAATTTGTCTCTAGATAATCTAAGTTTACCATTTTAAGATTTTTCAAATAAATTGAGATTTGTGGCAAATAAAGCAACCCAGTACCTTTCCACCTACAGACATTTAAAAAACCTATTAAGGAATGGCAAAATTTAACAGATACCGCTGAACCCCCAAAATCTGTTATTCTCAGTTTTAAAAAAAGAGTTTCAACGAGTTCCATTTCTCTTCAATGGATACAACTTACTCAGAGTTTTGCTAATTCCATCCTCCTCCAGTCCAGGACTAGAATGACGCTGCTTTATGTCTTCCATCAACAACAGTTCTGAATGCACCACAGTACTCTGATAACAAACTAAAAAATAAGAAAGTTATTTTGATATAGTTTTTAAAAGATTTCAAAATTTTAAAAAATCTTTCGACAGTTCCAAAAAATGGCCTAATGGTTAATTTTCAGAATTTAGTGCTAAGGTTAAAGATTGTGTTTTAAAAAATGGAGAATATAAGAAACAAACGTGTCCTTTAAAGAGACAAGAGAAAAAGAAATTTCCACTTTATAGGCATCGAATGATTAAGAAGAGCAACGCCTCTTCTATAAGAAGGTAAAGCTGGATGGTCACTCTAATAATTTAACAATATTAGAGGAGTACAAAAACTGGCTACACATCACTGTTGTAAATGCAATTTTTAAGTCAAACTGAGTGTTCCATAGTTGACAAACAAGACTTGTGAAATAAAACCATTAACGTTGCAACTATTTCCAAAACATCCCAGAAGAAATCTCAACGTCAATTAACGAACGTGAACACGAACATTAAGCCAAAAATAAAGTAGAAGTTAGAAAAATAAACTCACGTTCTTGACATCCAAGTTTAAGTTTACAGAATAAGATATTATAAAAGTTTTATATTTTCCATTATTTATAACTAGTAAAAAATATTTTTGAGGAGAGAATCACTAGCTTCACTAAATGATTCAGAGCAAACCTGAAGCTTTCGTCTCAGTAGGACTGTACACACCCTAAACCAAACACGACGGTTTATAAACTGAATGGGCCTTAACGTGGCACTCTTTAAACGATTCCGGCATTGAGAGGAGCACAGCCAGAATTTGTGGCGTCACAGCGTGATGAAAACATATGTCATGTTGCTTTTTCATTAAAATGTCAAACACTCTTATTGAAAATAATAGAAATGAATGCAGCTAAGCTCCAGGGATTAGCGAAGAACAAACTTAATGTACTTAAAAGAAAGAATGACATTAATATTATTATGGTATATATATATGCCTTTTAACATTGAAGGGTGCCACGCAAGGAAGTAATTGGCTAATGGGAGCATTGATAATGGTTGATATGATAAGTGGGTTGACTGCGGTTTATATTGAGCCAAAGAACATTGAATAGGAACTATACTTGTTTCACACAGAGCTTGCACTTTCACCGGTTGCTTTCTTTATACCCAACGCGGTGCAATTAACTAAATAAAGGCACTAGAATGAATTTTGTAATGAAATGTTTCGAGGTAAAAGAAAAAGAAAAACTAGAACAAAGTCAAACATGAGCGTCTTGTTAAACTATCAGGACGCGTTATTATAGCGTTGGGGTTCCTCTTAAAACACAAAAAGGAAAAAAGTAAAAGAACAAAACCTTTTTTTGTTTTCTGTCACAAAAAACGAGAATGGTTGTAGTAGCCTATTGATGAAACTGTTATTGCAACAAAAATATCTTCCACATCGACTTGAATTAAGGATGGACAAGGGCGTTTTTGTATTAATCAAACAAGCAGGTATAGTCTAGTTTCTATCCAGGAAAGAAATGACGTTTATCTGTTTAAACTGTAAACTATACCCAGACGTGCTGACACGACTTAATATATAGTAGCTCACACAAACTTAGCAAGGCTTTCATTCAACAAATAGCTATCAAACGACATCTACTTAGACTTAACTTTGACTTAAATAACAGTTCGTTTGGCATTAGTTCAATTTGTTGCTACCGTAAAGGTTCGTTGTCCTAGGTACAAATTAAACGTAAACCGACCTCTGCTTGAGTTGCACAGTTACCGCGAGACGCGCCGAAGAATTTCAAAAACAGATTACGCATCCATTAAACAGCTGAAATTGCTCATCTAGGGTTACAAAAAAAAATATTTCTATCCAATTTTTAAGTCATTTTTTGAGCAAGAACACAAACTGCTTTACATTTTTACTCAAAACCTTGCAAATAAAAGGAAAAAAATGAATCGGCGAGATTCCTTCAGTTTCACATCGAAAACGAAAATTTATTTTGCCTTAACTATTACTTTACAAAACTCTCGTCTCGTTGCACTTTAACTCCGTTGCATTTAAAAGTAGTTTCGCTCGAAAAGGTAGCATGTTTTGCAGTTAACCTTAACGGTGAAAAGTGTGATAAACTGAACAAAAACCACGCCTGATCAAAGCCAAACATATAATATAGAAACTGATGGTGTGCCAGTTCACTAATCTAATAAAGATAATTCGATAACAAACACCTCAATGCAAAAACAAACAAGTTCTTTAACCAGAATGTTTTTTTTCCAGCATAAATAGAAATGCTACCAAAATTATATGAAAATCCAGTCGTTAGCAGTAATTTTTTGTATAATTTTCATAATATTCCTTAACCTGAAATGACTCAAAGCTTTTCCTATCCATATAAAGCTGTCAATATATCGTTTTGGTTTTTCTATTGTTTACTGGAACAATCTTATTTCAGACTTTATCAAAGTCTCCATTCTTATCAAAATTGCTTTAAAAGATCGTACATGTTATTGGCAACTCTAAAATGTTGGCAAAACAGGAAGGGCATCGTTTGGAAAAGATTAACGAAGATGGAAGCAGAGGGTATAGGATCGGGTCAAAGGATTTTTTGCAAACCCCAAAATGGAAAATAAACAATAAAGAAAAAAGTCAATTCCAAGGTTTGATGAACACTTTTTTTTTATAAAAACTTGCCTTAGCTCAGAGATTCTCAAGAGATGATTCAGATTTGCCCAAAGCCACTAGTGGTTTCATATACAAACTAGTAACATCTAAAACTAATCAGTCAGAAACAAAGCTTTCTTTCAAAATGATTCTCCATCAAACTTGCAGCAAAACTTTAGATACACAAGATTTGTTTTGAATGGCCTGATCGAATTGTTGTGTGAAACAGTTAAGGGACTTAAGGGTTCTGTTGATTTAGAATGAATGAAGTGTAATTGTGTGATATGGGATTTCAACCGTATTTTCTACTAGTTGTTTTTTTTAGATAAATGGAGATTTTGAGTGACTTGTAACCCGTTACAGGTGTTAACGTAAGAACAAGCTATTTCAGTAAAAGCCACAACTCAAAATTTCTAAACTTAGTTGTTCTTTGTTCCGTTCGCGCGTTTTCATCAGAAAGGCAATCGAAATGAACATACATCTTCTTCTCACCTTAACAAGCCCGTTACGAACTTCTCTAGTTTAAGGCGGTTCCTCATAAGATAATTTTAAAATTCGAGTACATAGCGGTTGCTGTAAACGATAACAGGAAAGTTATCTTTGAAAAACGATCTCGTACAAATGGGATTAGAATTGTTATCTAAGTTGTGGCAATACAACCGTGTAACAAAAATGATGGACGAAAAATGAATGTCTGTGTTTTTTGCTCACCAACATAGTGCATGGTGAAGTATCCCTTTTATGTAAGAAGTACTTTGAAAACATCAATTCCCTTAAAGTGTAGCTGTTCTTTATCTTGCCCAGTGGTACTTATGTTTGGTATCGTAAAACTAAAGAGTTCACATGCAAAATACTAGTTTGCAATAAAAAACACTAGAATGCCAAAGGAACAGGAAGCCCAACCGTTTATGGCACACCGTGACACAATATAAAGCACAATAGCGGTAGAAATGAATGTCCTTGAAGCGGCAAGATGCAGATAAAGGTATACAGTAGTAAGCAAAGATAAAATATTAACAAAGAAGGCACTTTTCAACACAGATTTTTTGCCTTATTTTAGACCAGCGTATGTTTGAACGTTCAAGCAATTATATTTACAACACAAACTAGGAGTTTGGTTGCGTTTTCCAAAGTATAATCACCTTCCTCCTTACTAGGCTCGCTTGCTCACTCAATAAGTTTTCAGAATAATTCTTTCAGAAACTAAAGAGGAGTTTGAAACTCCATTTTAAATGAAATAAGAAGAGTTATAAAAGACCATAATCTGGTTGTTTTGTATAGTGAGAGAGTGTTTAATGGTTTAGCTTGTGTCGAAAGGTTCACTAAAGAGTATGGCTTGATAGCTTGTTGTCACTTTCTGATGGCTTACCTTTTCCATTAATGCTTTCCATAATAGTCCAACTCGGCTTCTCGCTGTGTCACCGCAGGAATCGCTTCAATACAACCTCAGCGTAAGTTGTGAAGTGTTTCTTGGCTTTTAGGTCGAGCTCGCTGTCCCTAGCAGACAACCTGCTGTTAAGTAAATCTGGCATTCAAAAAGAGAATACATTACGGCCGGCGTAAGAAGAGCAGCAGGGAAACTGACAGATATCTGCACTTCACAAGTTTGAAACAAATTATACGAATGCTTATCAAATGGAGGGTTTTGCACTCTAGCTACTGTTTCGGATTCTACAGTAAACATCATTGTTTGTTGTAGTTTAAGCACGCTTATTTCAAAACACGGTGTTTATTAAGATATTCAATGCTAACCACTGGTTTAGTCTCTCTTCTTTTCCGTGCAAGCAAACTTGATTGTTATTATGTTGTTTTTCTCTCCCCTTCCACAGAAGTGAAGCACCATTGTCTAAATTTAGTCCTCTGATAAACTAAATGAATGCGAGTTTAATTTTGTTTTAATCAAGAAGTTCCAGCCCTACAGATGTTTTTTGGACAATGGTACAGCTGTCTTGCAGATGAGAGTCGCGCTGTTCTCTAGGGAAACAAATTTAGCTGAGCTTAAAGCGGGATATAGGAAAATGAGCGATACAATAAGAAAATAGGTAGGGATTCTTAGCACTGGAGGAATAATGCCCAATATGTAGATACAAAAATGACTGAGTTTTATCACGTAAGAAGGACAATCTTTGACAATCGTTTGCAAAAGGTTTTCGAGTTACCAGTTTTCTTTTAGATGCATAAGTTAAAAACTAAAAAGTCGGTTAAACCAAATTTTAAACACAAAGCAAAAAGTCGTGAGTTTTTGAGATTCAAGTAAGAGCAGTAGAACAAAGTAGAGTTAGCAGAGTCACACAAACAATAAAAGTCATTTTATGATATTAGCGTAGAAAAACGTTCTTCAAAAATTAACCTGGTCAACCCGAAACAACGGGGACATGTATAAAACAAAGTTTTTTTTGTAATTGACTAGAGTTATCATCGAAGTTTAGATGAAAGCGTAGATGAATGAACATATCAAGACAAACATTATTCCGATGATGTTTTCGAAACAATGGCGATCAGATAAACAAAATCGACTGAAACGAAACTGCCTCGCAGCGCGGAAACACTTATTTCAAATCGATTACATTCTTATTTATTTTGATCCAAAAAGACTCAAACCATATTACGGACAACAAAGTATATGAAGCTACTGTAAGTGTTAATAAAGAGCAATTTCCTTGGGTGAACCACAATGAAACAAATTAAGATAAACTTCCGTTAGTTCAGTTAAAAGCAGGAGTGGATGTGTCTTCATTCTCAAATGACTCGCACTGTAATTTGTTAAGAGTTCCTGTCCGGTGGCTCTACTGTTAGAAAAATGTTAAGTTACAAAATGATTAGTTCAACAACATCATTATGGAATATTATAGCGACAAACCAGCTCTCTTGTACAAACAAAAAAAAAGGTATCAACACGTTTTCTAAGAGCATGCAAGCCTACACTCAGACTCGAAATGGCGTAGAGTCATTATATGCTAGTCAAGTTCCATTACAAATCGATGAACAGAGATTTCTCGGTGTTTTTGGAAGATAGTGAACAGAACAGCGGGGATGCCTTGAAAAACAAGACGAAGGTGTTTTAGCGTTTACAGCTTGATTTAATGATATAACAAAGGACTCCCTTTAGAAATGCAAATTTTTTCATTAAATTTGAACAAAACTAAACAGTCTAGGTGTTAATCAACTTGTTGGCTCTGAATGGTTTGAGTAAATACCTTTTGTTAACTTCGAATACGAACTTGTTAGTACCCTGTGTTGAATGTAATATCAGACCCCGCTTCCACCATGAACAATTCAATCCGCTTTGAAACTGTTCACGTTCAAAAATTTAGTTTTTGTTTCATACTAATTTATGAATAATTTATGGTATAAGAGAAAAAGATAGAATATATACGAAAACGTTTGACACGCCGCCAAAGGGCATAAAAACACAAAATGATCAATCTAGTAATAAACAGTTCCTTTAAGATACAACGTCTGGTATTAACCGGTAACTCTAAAACTGCCAAAGGGCAAGATATAGCCAAACAACGCGAAAATAGGAAGCAGAAGTTTTGACGACCGGAAAATATCGATATCAAGTTGTACCAGTACAGCATTCACGCCCATTCGCTAATAACAACGTCGCACGTTTTTCATATCTTTGCTAGTCGTCAGTACAAGTTTTGAAGTCAAAGAGTACTTAATAGGTTTCGAATAAATAATACTTTTCAAAACTGAAACCACGCGTTTTTGGTATTCTTGCTAGCCACAATAAGATATCATATTAGAATATACTGTTCCCTCTTCTTGTTCCGTAACATTTTGACGTTTTTCATCTCTAACGAAATGTTCTTTAGAGTTAGAAAAACGTATGGTATAGCTGAGCTGTCTTGGAACTTTCTCTTCTTGGGAAATGTACTTTCTCATCTTGGAAAATGCACTTCAATGTAAACGAAGCACATGTACAGTAAAGATAAGTTCGTGTTTTCAAGAACACAACTGCCTTGTTTCGATCTTAAAGATTTTGTTCCCCACAGCAGCCAGCCTGAACAACCAAGTTTCTACAAAGTTAGCAACTTGTTAGATGTTTATCAAACAACAAAAGGAAACCGTTTCAAGTTAATTACAATGAAGTGGATAGTCTGTATCGCCCAACGCGCTGTATGCAATATAGCTTTGACGCAAATGGACAGTGAAGTCCCGACGATATACCACCCGTAGCTTTGTCAACACCGAAATCCTTACAGAATACAATGAATTAGATTTAGCGCCTAACACATAAACAAAAAGAAGCACGATTAGCCAATGAGGTTTTTGATACCAGTTGCAAAAACGAATTAAATGCCAAATTGAAGATTTAAAGTAGATTTGGAGCAGCTGAAGGCTTAATTTACAATACACAGCCACAAATGGTTCGTGCTATTAATAACATCAAATAAATTTATGGAGAAAACAAAACTCAACAAAGAATGCCAACTCATTGCTCAAAGTAAAACCACAGAAAGATTCCCAACAGATAAGGTAAAACAAAGAAATTATCACAGAACTCGAGTTGTCTTTATAATATTTCACCAAGACTAAAAATACTGACAGCACAAACCCTTTTTTTCATCTCTTGAAGTTTAGTGTAATAAAGTTACAAGGAAATTGGTTATAATTCAAATAAAATGGTTGAAAGCACCGCGTACACAATAAAATTTAACGTGCAAGTTGGAATTGGCTACTCACTCAATGATTCGATTGTGTGCTGGAGGTTTTTGAATTGCTTCTAAGCTACTTATATTAAGTGCATCTCTCAGTTTGTTTCCGGCCTCTGGGTCATTTTCACACATAAGGAGTACACTGCAACATGTCACTGATGTTTTTGAGGAATCGCACAAAATTTCAAAGTCAAAACGAATCGCAGGGACAAGAGATTCGCTTGATGTCTTCAAATGGACTTAAAAAAATAGTTATGAACCATTTCAGTTTCAGGCTTTCCTCTGAGCAGGTTTAAAATCAATACAAGTAAAATTAGATAAAATTAATTTGGTACACTATCAGCTCCGACTATATCCGACTCCGCTAGCTGTTATGTTTAGCTTCAAAACGTTACAGTATGAAAATTGGGCTAATTGGATAAAAGACAAAATGATAGCATTGAAAAGATTCTATCCATTGTCTGCAGTGGAAAGTTTCGGGTGCTCTTTTGAATGCCACAAACAGCACAATAAAGCACCAGTTCGTCAATAAGCCTATAGTTTGGTTTATTTTTAACGCGGAAATCTTTTTCAAAGACTTAAGAAAAATAAGCTAAAACAGTGTTTCTATACAGGCCAATCAAACAGGTTCAAAATTCTTGTTACTCCGAGAGTCAAGATCTAGAATTCCTCTAGTATCGCATCTTAAACAATCATGCAGGGGATTTATGTTTAAGAAAGCCGTCCTTAAAGTTGAAGTTTTGCTTAAACCAGTAAATATTTGTTTTTAAATGTAAAAGTTTTTCGTTCATCACATTTTTAATTTGCCATGTGGTTAACCAAAGGCATATGAAACTGTATTGAAATCAAGTTCTGCACTCTTTATAGCTAGTCGAATGATCTTGGAAAAGTGAAGTTATTCTGTTCCTACTACAGTGGTCCTTGTTTTAATGTCTTAAATGATACAGTTAATTGAGGGTTGAATTGGGATTTGACTGTCAGTAGGCTTTTGGCTGAGGACTGGCTATTCTTAAATTAAATTAAAAACTTTCTTATTAAATTGATTCTTGCTTTTTTTGATAAGCTGCCCTGTGCTTTGCTTAGGTACTGTCCCTGCGTTTGTTTGCCTCAGTGTGCTTGTTTTCGCTTATTCTTACATAAATATACTAAATATAAGATACTTCTGCCGGTACGCCCTATAAATATTTTTTCCATTTCTAATAGTTGAGGAGGTCATAACCCAAATAAGCCCTATGGTTTCTTTATGGACCTCCTCGCCTTGTGTTTTCTTCATTGGTATATGTATATGCATCTAGAGTGTAGTTCCTTTTTTTTGTATTATGTTATATCTATAAAATAATCATCTTTTGTAAACATATATATGTAACACAGGCCAAAATAATAAACTGAAACTGAAACTAAACTGCATGTCAAAGTGTTGGTTAATCTGCGGCTATTTTCTTCTTTTCCGCTACCTCAAAGACGAGTTTGTTTTAAAAGCTGAATCAAGTGTCTATATTCAATATACAAGCTATTCTTTTAATAAGAACCAGTAACTTTTAGCTGAGAACTTAGCTGGCCTTTAACTCTAGGGGACGATTCCAGCCTCAAAATGTTTGGCTTAACTGTTCTTATTTCCTGATATGTCGAAAGGAAAAAGAGCGGTTGGAAATTTTAATATTATGAACTCAAATGATCTTTATCTCAACCTCCATGTGTTCAAGGGTTAAACAAAATTCTTAAAATTGTCTGATCAAAAATTTCAGCCTGGTGGTTGTTTTAAGCTTCAAAAGTTTTCAAGTTTCAAAAATGATAACAAGTTGTTTTTGTATTAGGAAAAGCGTGTACTACGGCTTGCACCAAGTTGGTTATAAAATGGCCGAGTGGTGACTAGCACAAGATCACCTGTACGACAAGCGGGAGTAAAATAAGTGGTTTCATCAAAAAGAGCAGCGAAATAAAGAAAAAGTTTCTGAATTAACCTCACTAAGCTAACCACGTGCTGTCGTTGTATTTGTTTTTAAAAACGACTGGATTACTTGACTTGATCATGAATTAAAGTTGGGTAATGAGACCGAATTTGAGTTTTGAAATGAGCAGCTTTTGAAAACGCCTTTGGTTTTCGCTCCTTCATGCATTTGGCGGTTATTTCCGGCTATTGTATATGGACTTAGTTTTGATGCAATCGGGCAAGAAGTTGTAGATTAGAACTGATTCTCTAGGTTTTCTAAGTTCTGTAGAGTGAGTCATTGCTATCTTGCTTCATTGCAACTGTGGAGTTTGCATTTCCTTGCATACTATTGATTGTTCACGTGATTGTTGCCATTAGCAAGATGTTAAGATGGCGCTCACAGTTCCATGTTCATTCATTTTGTTGCTGAGCATGGTAAAGTGCTGAACGACCACGATTATGGAATGTCGTAGTTCTTGAAAGTGCGAGCTAGCGTTAACAAATAAATGTATATATATATTTTTTTGATTACTGTTTCGATGAAAGACATAAGAGAGTAACAGTTTCTCCTAGCCCGTGAACAAGCTCTCTGTCCGAGGAAAGGAGACTCGATCGAGCGAAGAATGGGGAGAGGATTATCTTGTCCTTAATTTGCGGGGCAGTCTCCCCATTCTCCTCATAACTCGCTTCGCCGCTCGATATTTCTCCCCTTTCCTCGAACAGAGAGTCTGTTCACCGGCTAAACTTCTCCATGACTGTGGGCCAGCGAAGCCCCTCCCATTTTAACATATTAAAGTCAATTGAGTAAAATAAGAATATTCTACTAATAGTTGGTGATTTTATACCAGTTGATCTTTACACAGTAATCTCTTACTGAATAAACGATGAGTAAATCAAGAAAAAGATAACTTAATAGTATAACATTCGACCTTCGAAAACAGAATCATGCCACTTATTGCATGATAACAGTTACGCTATTCACGCGTTGTGGTCATTCTTATATGAAAGATGGGGTAAAATGAACCAATCATATGCTTCCTCGATTTTCTTCTTCAAAGAAAGGTGAATGGCGGAAGAAAACAAGAAGCCCTGATCTTGGTTTGAGTTGGTAGTAGCATATATAACGCCTTTTTTATAATAGTTTTGGTGTTGCTTCATTGCAATAAGTAATCCTTTCCAGATCTTTAACATTAACATAAAGTAGAACCACAACCGCACTTTTAGTATCACATGAAGATAAAAGAGAGATGCAACCTTAAATTTTCTTCTAATGTCTAAATCTAACAAATAATAATAATAGTAACAATGATAATAACAATAATGATAATGTACCGAATACACGATAATATTTCCAGGCAACAGGGCCAGGAGAAAGAATAATACCAGCAAAGAAAGATACTTAGCCTATAAAATAACAAGTCTTGTTAATGCCGAACTGCCAGCTTGCAAGCCCTCGACCAATCAATATTTTAGTCACTTTACTTAACTTTTTTACTTCATTCTGCGTTAATAAGTCTGCAACATAATCGATAGAGGACCAGGGAGCCTATTGACAAATGGCATAAAACCGAACTCGGTTTTCAAGTTTGACATGTTGATTTTCATATCAGTGTTACTGTGGCTTGCACAGACAAATTCTAAGTCTTATTGATTCGAACAACTTTCTAACTTTCCTAGCATGAAAAAAGTGTAGTGGTAAATGCACCTCTCAGAGTGACCCCGCCCCCTCCCCCCCCTCTAGCGGTATGGTGGAAGGATATGTTTGATCGAATTCCACGCGCCTACCCATCGTATCTTTTCCCAACCTTTAAGTTCAATATCGAACCAAACCCGAGTATCAAAATCACTTCGAAGCTCTTGTTCCAGACACACTGTAAGTCGATTTATGAATGTTTCAATAAGTGTAGGAAGATTTCATTTTAAAGCCGAAAAGAGGATTTGAAACTCAATACAGGTAAAAGCGACATAAGTCCATGAATTGAAGCTTTTACCATGCATTTATTAACTTTAGTAACTTTAGTAACTTCCATTTTTACTGAACACGATAAAGATAAATTAACGTTTATTCCGAACAATAAATACTTGTCGCACGCTTAAAAATTCCATATATTTATAATTCTACCGTCTTTTCGCTTTTTAAACTTTTTTTCTTTATTTATTCTGTATTCAACCGTCCAAGACACTAATTGAAACAGTTTGCGAAATGTAAAGATAAAATTCTTTGAGAGTATTGCCTCTGACCAAAAATAGAGAGTTAATACTGACAAAGAAGGACAGCTTGGTTGACTTTCAGTATTCTTTTTCTAATTTTTGAAATAGAACTAAATAGATGTGCTTGGTCGAAATTTTATTATAGGGTAGACTTAACTGTTCTATCTTCATTTTTTGTTCTTTGACAAAGAAGCAATAAAAATAGACTCAGCTCATAAAGCAGATTCAGTCGTGAGATATTCAAAAGTATTGCACAACTAAAACTTAAACGACCGCTACACTCGTTTTTCTGTCAGTTTGTTACTAATTCTTCAGTAATCATATAGTGTTTTGTATAGTGTTTCTAGTCAATGAAAAAACCAGCGGAACTGTTCCTCCTGTAAGAATAACGCCTTCATTTCCCTTACTTATATTTATCATAAATATAGTTGCCACACTCATATCGACAAGCTGTCTGTACACTTAACACTTGTTTCCGGTCCATATATCAGCCTGCACCGCTGTAGCATCGACCTTATCAAAGTTAGAAACTAGAAACTAGATTAAATTCCGGTTGCCACGAAGTTTGTATGACTTTGCTACTCGTTAACTGCAACCTTTTTTATCTTCCATTTTTATTGCAGTGAAAGAGCGATAATAGCTCAACGCTTTATCCAAAATACGACATCACAAGTTTGCGAAGCGACAATAAACATTGTGGGAAAGATTTAACAAATTTAGTTTATGACTGTGCACTATTATAGTAATCATATAATCAGAGAGATAATTTGATCATATTTGTTCAGTACCTTATCAGAAATATTTCGTATATTTGGATTTCTCAAATTGAATACACACAAGTCAAGAACTTTGCGAATTATTTGAAGGAGAGTTTCACAGAAAACTAGAAAGGCCGTGCGTGTAAATGAATGGAATGCCGTTTGTGAGAAATCTTCTTTGCTTTAACTTCAAAGAACACCAATTTCAACTTTACACTTAAAACAGATTTAAGTTGTCAGTATTTGTGAAGCCAATATCATTCAAATATTGTTCTATAGAAACTGCACGTAGCATCCAAACTGATTCAAAAGGAATGAATCCCATTCTTCAAATCATTTTTTTCGGTGAGTTTTTGCAACTTCCGTCGCGAAGCCCGAAACTTCTCACTTTACCACGCGGGAAATTATCGTAGTTGAAAGCCTATCTCTCTTTCTCTTCGCGTATCAGCATATTATTTTTACAAAGACTTTTACTTTTGAACAAATGCATATATAAAGTTTAGGAATAAAAATGAGACGCGACACCAACAAACCAAAAACTTAGGCTATAAAAAAGGTAGTGAAACCAACCTTAATGGGCGGTTATTTTTACTGCTTTCACCGTCAAAGCGTCAGTCCCGAAGGCAGTTACTGATATAATTCAATATTTCCTAAAAGGCAGACCGGTTTATATGTCCGCTCTATTGTTTGTGTAATTGACAGTGAATATACATTTCCTATTAACTACGTGTGCCATGCACGCAGTATACATATGTATATACCAACATTATCAACAAAACGAAACAGCCATGGTTACTGCAGTGAAAAAGGAAAGAGGACCCAAAATCTTTAAGCTTTTTGAATGCATTTTAAGCTACGTTAACTCAAACAAACTTGTTTTTTGAAGCTTAAAAAATCTTGTTACGTTTGGTGTAATTCAAAATAGGAAAAAGGTCGGGAATGGTTCGGTGCCATGGAATACAATTTTTCCCTTTTTAGACTGGCGTGGGTTGCGTGCGAGAATGACATTAGGCTTCCGTGTTTACATCTTGCAGTCTAATCCGTTGCATTATTTTCGATACCAGTTGGAGACGGCTGTCTCCAAAATTATTCCCTTCACTTGAAATAGTCGCCAAATAGGCGCATAACCGGGAAATCCTCTCCGAAACTGACACACCATTAAGTAATATGACAAAGTGTCTGTAATTGTCGCAGATAAATGGACCGACTTGGGCAGCACGTTAAAACTCACTAGGACTCCCGAATAAACTCAAAAGAAATCGAAGGACAATCTCTATCGTAAGCAATTCACAATGCGAGAACGTACAACTGGTGACTGGCATTGAACAGAAAGAACTTTGGGCAGGTGATCCAGCGTTGTTGGCCGTTTCGACAGGCTGTGCTGATTCATCTGTGCCCTGGGGCAATAAATATTTGTTGTCATGCAATGTCTTTGCAAAAGTGTCTTACCTCTACAAACTGAACAAAGTCAAAGGCAAAACGAAACAGTGAATTGCTTGGAGTGTACTTGAAATAACTTGCTTTATATGCTTGTATTCCAAATTCAGAAATATTAATTTCCACAGCTTTCAATTGTTTTTGAAAGACTAAGAAAAAGATAAATTTCGCTTATGAGAAAAAATTTTTGAATGTCTCATCATATGGGTAAATGACACCCATCTCATACATGTTTCCTGCTCGCATGATTTGAAACACTTTTCTTAGATTTAGTAACAAAATAAAAGCAATTGCCAAAGGCGCGGAGGCTAATCATATTAGTATTGGAAAGGTTTAGAGAAGAAGCTAGTAATTTTTACATAAACATTTCATTCAGGTTGGCATGTGTTTCAAAGATTATGGTAATTTGGCTTTGTACAAAGGCCATCGATGAATTGGATTTGAAAAACATCGTGAAAATGAATAAACATATCAAAGGTCGTTTTATTTGATAATCTGAAGCTCAGTTTTGTCACGTTGCAAAATTCAGCAGCTCTCTAACTTTGTTGTTACTTTATATGTTTGAAATTTGGTATTGCAGTACAGGCCTTACCATTGAGACAATATCTAGTTCAAAATAAATTGAATTTTTACACCAAAAATTTGAAACACAGCTGCTTAAAGACAAGTTTACATTTATTCAGCAAAAGTTTAATGTAAATTGGGATGTACAACCGCGTTAATTAATAAATATCTTTATATCTACAGCATATAGAAATTGGTTAGCGGTAGAAACAACTAGAATCTTAAATTTAAGTTACACTCTGCCAGGTGTTGGTGAATAACACAAAGAAAAGAACAGACAATGAAGTGAATGATGATACAAAACTTTACCGTAAAAAGTGCCTCGCTAACTCTTTTCGCTTCAAGGAATTTCTAACGTTCATCAGTTCTGACAAGCAAGTCTATCGTCTTTTTCTTTAAAGAAACGCTGTATTTGGATGATTGAGAGAAGAAGATGTAGCAGCAAACGGAAGATGTCAGTAGTAACTTAATTTGCTACAAAGAATAAGATGTATGTTGTGGTAAACCTACACTCATTTATTATATTATTGCATATGGCAATTTAAACGCAAAGAAAAACTTCTACCAGGGTGGGGTGGGTAGGGCCCATTCTTAGGCGTTTGCTATCTGACTCGTACTCGGCTTGACTACAGTTTAAGAGTGTTTTCGTAATCATGAACGAATCGAGCCCTTGATTCAGAGAAATCGAAAAAAAGACGGTTTGTACTGAAAATTTAGGGGCTGAGTACGAGTATAGATAATTAGTTTCTTGGCATAAGGTATAGTAGTTCTTTCAGTTCAAAGTGAGCAGTATAAACGTATTGATAACAAATAGCAGAAAAGCTATGTGAGGCAGTTTCTGCCCTTACAAAAGTATATTATCTTGCTCATGAAGTTCCCATTAGATCAGCAGCTAAAGTATTGAGAAGCCACACCTATAGTTGTTGATTGGGTTTTTTTTTTTATACTACTACACTCTAAGGTCTCACAAAATCTGTTGGAATTTCTAGATGCAAAAAGTCGGAGAGTCGATAGTTGCTTAGGATGAACTTTACTGAAAGTTTCTTTTTGTAAATAAAATTCGGTTGCGTTTGTTAGGATATGATGACTGTCACACGAGGATCGATCTATCAAGAAAGAATTCGATTGCTCTACGTAGACAAGATGGTTCAACATCATTGTCGTCTCTCTCATCATCATCATCATCACCATCATCATCATCATCATCATCATCATCATCATCATCACCATCATTGTCATCACTATCACCATCATCGTTATCATCATCACCATCATCATCACCATTCACCATCATCGTCATCACTATCACTATCGTCACTGCTGCCGTCATTACCGCCATGTGCGTGGTAAGTATCGTCATGGTTGTTAGCAAAAAGTTTCAGGTTAAAGACGTCGTTAAAAAACGAAATTGAGAAGTAAAAAATCCCGTTTTTAATGGCTACGCAGAAGGCTTAGATTATGAGCAAATGTAACACTTGCCTTTATCATTTTCTATTTGACCCAACTGGTAGAGACCGAATTTCCAAGTTTCTTACTTTGTTTAATTTTCCAGAATAGGTTAGAGTTAGAAAAAGTTATGAGTTGAAGAGCGAAATTCAAGAGCTAGCAAACAATTTGCCGTTACCGAACCATAAAAGAATGAACGAGTGAAAGGGAAATAATAACTATAAACAAACTGTTTTTTCAAAAAAACTTATGCTTAGGATTATTAGTCGTCACTCAAGTTTGCTGTTAGTCTTAGATGGACTCTCAGCCACCCCCACCCTCCCCTCCCCTCCCCTTTGTTTTTCGTAAACCCCTACCCTCAAGGTACCACTTTTGTATCTTCCCCAGTATTCGTGAACGAATACTGAAATCATTTAAAGAAATTTTTGTTTTATATAACTGCAGGCACGTTTTGATGGAAACGACCAGTTAATGACAAAATATGACTATATTTTAAATGACAACTAATCCATACAATTTTGTTAAGAGCAGACCAGAGTTTCATATAATTAACATTGTAAGCTCCATAATTAATGAGCAAGTTTTGACAAGATTAAGTGCTTTTGAAGCTTACGACTTAGTAGGGAAATTACCATAATATATCAGGCTCTCACGAACAGCTGCCCTCCACGAACGAGGAAAAATGTTCTCGTTGCTTTTAAGTCGATTTCTTCTCTCGTTGCAAGGTAACCAGAACATTACAGCAACAAATAAGATAACTAGTTTCTGCCAAGTTTTCCAACTCAATGTTATTCAAATTTTCTTAAAATCAACTACCACTAAACTTTAGAAAAAGAACAATCGTTAAGTCTCCTTTCAGACGAATGAAATGAGTTGCCATTCTGTAGTTTTACCACAACAGGTTCAAAAAATTGTCACTCTAGGTTTATATGTAAAATCGTTGGCCCTCGTGTAGTTTTAAAGAGTTAACTAAATCCCCTCGATTTTTTTTCTAAAAAAGGCTGTTGCGTAGAAATAAACCTTATACTGTATATATTTATTTATACCAATTCAGTTTTTCTAAGCGGGTTTTGAATTTTTAACGACCTGCACAGGAAACTAACCACACGATAAAAACGGAAGAAAAAGTGAGTTAGAAATCGCACACTGCATTGTTTTGTGTGATTGGTAGGCACAGCTTTAACAACATCACAGCTAAGGTAGCAGTATTAACAACCGAAATCAACCACCTTCTTGTTTATTTGTCAATATAAAAATTTATAGCTCTAAAAATTATAGATCTAGTACGTAAGTTTGCAACCGCGGAACGTGTTTACAAAGTCCATACTTGAAATCGAACAAAATAAAGGCGTTTCTTTTGTACACGGTCTAATTCAAGGGGTTTTTGTTAGAATCCCCCATATACGGTGCGAACGTGTTTATTCTTTGTGTTCATGTTACTCAGATGCGATCAAAGTACACCAAAAAAGTTGGCGTTCTCTTCAAATTTGCAAAAAGACATACACGTGCCACTAGATGAATTTCTCAGTTTTTGCATTCGGAGTGGCCGTCAAAAATGTTGCACGACCATCAAACATTATATACTACTTGATAGCATATTATCTTCGCTGGATTAGTATAACATGTAAATCATGCTTTCTATGTGTCCCAAGCCTAAGATTCTAAGCATGTTGATATTTGGAATGTTTTTGATCCTCACTGAGCTTACTGATTTGTTACAAAAAAGATTCTTTGAAAAAAGAGTCGAGGCGCTTTATAGAGTTCTTTCGAACCACAGATTCGGAAAAGACAACTTCTTGTTTACGCAAAATCCAGTCTTTGCGGATATTTGAGGCATGCATGTAAAAATATCACAAAGTAAAAAGTAGTATTCGATGCCTTTTAAAGTTGTGTTTTTTCTATGTTTTCTGCCGCTTCCTAAAGATTGTTCGAAAATTGCAATTTTTGTCAAAAATTTGCTAAAATATCAAGGTTTTGAAAGGACTTTTACCAAGAAACAGTTTCATTCAAGATGGAAATGATCAAGTAAAAATGACAAAAAAATTACAACGTTATTGGGTTTTTTTGCTGCAGAAAATATCTGTTCGAATGTGCTGCAGACATTTTTCAGTTTTTTAAACTTCAAAACAAATATTAATAAACCAAGTGGTAATAGAATAAAGGAAAAACAGTACGGAAATTGGAAGAACACGCGCGCAAACAGTAGGTTTTATATATTTTAGAATCTGAAGTCAATTCTATGATAACTAATCTACAATTAACCATACTTTTAGGCCAAGACATTGTGAAGTTAGTGTCAAAGAAAACAGCATTTGACGACGACAATCTTTCACTCACCGTGCCGGCGCTACAGGAAGCAAACCAGGCAAAAGAAATAGTTTACGTTAGTTGTCAAGCTTTGGAAAACCATAGTTAACGACAGATTAGAAAAATTTTTGTTCTTTCCAATCTAATACATGAAAGCATTGTCAACGGGGAGCCAAGGATAACTCATTAGGAAAAAACTTCAAAGGTTTTAAAGAGCAGGAGGAACATGTCGCGCCAAGAACTTGTTTTATTTCTACAGTCATCAAAGGGTAAAAAGTTCATGCAGTCGTTATAAATCTATCAAGACTATAGAGTGATTTGAGAAATAAGAAAAAAGATTAGAATCTTTCACCAAGGGTTCTATTTTCTACCTCAAAATACGTACAACTGGAACAAGAGATGAACAAACGAAGAGAAATTGGATATTACCAACTAATGGAAAAATAACTTAACAAAACAAACTTACTTGGAAAACGCAAGAGTTTGTTTGCTTCAGGTGGGGATTTTCCGCGCACAGGATAGAGTGAGTATGATAATCTGCTTGAATCTCCACGGACTTTGCAGCTACTTAAGATGTTCTAAAAGGTTTGAAAAGGAAAAAAGAAAAAGCACGGAGAAAATAAGGCGCCAGCAGTGTCATTCATACACCAACAAAGTCCACAATGTAACTGACGCTGGTGACCCTTGAAAGATAGTGCTAACACAAAATAAGTGGAGTGATAAACTAGTGAAAAGAAGCAATCAGTGATTACATAAGCTTTCATAATTTACTCCGTGCCGCTTATGGAGTAATCGCTTTTATAAAAGCATTTGGCTTGCGTGGCGCCCGTTGCCATGGCAGTATCAGAGCACTGAGCTTCCCTTCTGCAAACACACATCGTAATGTTGATTCAACTAATGCATCTTGGCGGAAAGTAGAAGCCACCTGCAGCCTTGCCGATATTAGCGGGAAAAAATGCGGTAAAGCAGAAGTTTACAGAGAAACTTTTTTGCCGAAAACATCTTTAGTTTTGTCTTTGATAATAAGCCGACTATAACAAATTAAAAGATTATGGCGCCCGGTCGTAATACCGAAGAACCATTTCTTAACGACAATAAAAGTTTTAATACTGTTACAGGTGATCAGCGGAACTGAGCGAGGACTTGCCACCATTATTTTTTGGCTACTGTTACAGAAAGCGTTGGTGTGAAAATCACCCTCCTTTTTTGAACGAATTTCACTTTTTTCTTTGTTCAACACTTCAACACAAGTACAATGTTTCCTAGCCATTATACTTCCAACACAAAAAGCAACTAGTTTAACAACTAACAACAAAGCTTTAAACCAAACAGATAAGGACTATTTTAAATTTTTCTTTCACTCAATCGTGTTTTTAAGAATCGACAGATTTAATTGTTTTTTTCAATTTCTCTAATCTCAAACTTTGTGATAACGTCAAGAAACGTTATTGTGTTTGATAATTGATATTTTCAGGCGATGAACAAGTGTTATCCAAGATATAATATATGTGAAACAGACCTAAAAAGACTTTCCAACTACCGTAAAAAGGGCGACACATGACACAAATTCAAAAAAACAGTCAGCATTTCCCATTAAATACTAACTGTTTTACTACAAACTGTACATTGATTGAGGAATGAACAAAATAGCATATTCTGTTTTCGCTATTTGATTGAGTTATAATGACTCATGCAGATTGCTGCGCGGTCAAAGTTAATGAAGTTTTTCTCGGTTCCAGCATGTAGAACTATACGGCGCAGTAAACTGTAAGTTTCTCATTTTTATAAAGACTTTTAGAAAGGAGTTTGGTGCTCGGAAAAAATCACGGTGAGTGGGATTTCAGATACAAGGCATATTTAACAAGCTGTAGCGAGTGTCAAGTTCCACACAAACCTCAGCGCAGCAGATGACTTGTCTTTCTGGTAATGCTTCCAAATAAGATACTCCTTAAAAAAAGATGTTCACGATATGTTTTACACTCACAGATCAGTTAACCATCTTTCTTCGTGTTTAACCCTTAACGTCTCCTTTGTAGACGAATTTTAATCTTCCCAGAGATTAAATATAAAATAGCACATCATTTGTCAATAGTCGGCGAGTAGTACTACAAGTTTTAAGTGAACGATTCAATTGAAAATTTTGAGCTTCCATGCATGCATGATGCAAGATTTTCGAATGGTTTAAAATAATCCTAAACTTTTATTTTTTGTAAGTGTTGGGTTTGTCAGATAGACGGATTATTAAAAAAAAAACAACGCTTAAAAGGCAAGGAATATAATGAAAATATTCGACTGAAATGACAAGATTAACAAGGTAGATACAAAATTAATAATTTGTTACGATGAGCCTTGTGGCTTTCCATCAATTGGTTTCTATAGGCTTACACACTGAATGAGAAAAGACGGAACAGTTCCAGCCTCCTAAGAGACTCAAGTGTTTCAAAGATTTTCACCAGCGGAATAAAACAAAAACAAGTTAAACGCAGCGACTTTTTCATAAGTTTTGAAACAAATTTACTTTCACTGGCATTTACTGGAAATAACGTTAAAACGATTTACAAGGCTATAAAAACTTTTGGTTAATCTTTGACTTTATTCAGTATAAACGAGATGCAACATTACACCGCTATCAGGTGCTTCGATTCTGCATGATAGTCTCTTCTAAGAAATAGAAAAAATGTGTAAAAATATCTTCACGAAACAAGCATTTTTTGGTTACTGACAAAACGCAGTGTTATCATACTGCATCCATTTTGACATTTATATCAATGTTTAAAGAAACAAAAAGAAAACTAAAATGCTGTCGGCCACCGGTAAAGTTCCACTTAGATAAAATGACAGGTTTTTGGATGTGGCATGCAACAAAGCCAAAACAGCTATTGACGTTCACCACATTTTTCGTTTTATATCCGTTTCTTTTTCCTCTCTCAGAACCTTTGTCTAGCAAAGCGCTAAACTAGACCGAGCTTTTTAAAATTTAGACTGAGTTCTCTAGAACAGTTCGTGGATCTGTACTGGTGCGACTAACTGGCCATTCGTACAGGCTGTGGAATGAACGTTGCCGGCAAACATAACCCTTAGACCGGAGTAAAAAGAGCTTCGTTAAAAACGAAACAATCTGTCAATTAGCTGCATCAAGCAATTAGAAAAACCGGAAGACAAAAATGCTTGTGTACGTCGAGAGTTCTTTTCAATCACGAAGCGACAAAAGTTTGTTATTGAACAATATCGTTGTCTGACCAACCTAATATGTGAATGATAACGCGTTTTATCATTCTGCTGTTATGACTAAGGTACAGTGCTAAAGTTGTTAACAAATTTAACTATTAGCAATACACAATGGATGATTAAACTTAACTAACTCATTCCTTTAAATACACTCTTACAGGTTTGTCTGGGTTTTTTCTATATTTCGAGTTATGCTGCTGTATCTTGTGTCTGAAATGACATTAAAACTTATTGAGTTTAAAGATACTTTCGTATCTCGAAAACCTTGAATATGCATGCTCCAAACAGAATTACAAATTAACCAGGAACAAATTTTTGAAAAATGGGTTAAAATATTGGACTTAACTTTTTTTTTGGAGGGGATGCAATGGATTTCAACTACTAGTCTAAATACTGGTGTATCGGTACAAAGCTGTAACATGCACAGAAATTGCTAATAGCTTTCAACCAATGGCTGTTACTATCAGTTATTTTATGGAAGAATTTAACGATTATAAAGGAAAATGATGCCAAAATAAATTTTCTTACGTTTTTTGAAAACAAGTTTTGTTCACCCTCGACCATTCCATTCACCTTTCAAAACGACAATAAATCCTTAAAGATCTAGAGTAGAAAGATAATTCAAATTTAAAAATGGGTCAGATAGAAATTTATCTCCGCATACGGTTTTGATGTACTCCATTGTCATTGAAGAGAAATTTCAATTCCACCAGAGTCTTTCTTGATCTTACACTAATGCTAATTGACTAGCTATATCTGGTTAATTTCGAACCGCAAAATCAGTTTCATCGGATGTCAGTATTATATATATAGCTCACAAGCCAACGAATACACTCTATTCGAAAACCCTTGTTGCAAATGCTTTCAATAAAATCATGTGTAAGTATCTTCAGGCTCCTGTGCAAAATAAAATTTTAACAGTTTAATTATTTTAGCTCATTGCTTGAAGAAACTTCTCTGTCAATCAATAGGTGTCGTTTAAATATCTTTCGTTTTAAGATGACCTAAAACACTCACTCCTAATACTTTTCGTGAACTTCTAAAACACCAGTGTTTCAGTGTTCCTAACCACTTGAAGAACTAGGCTGGTTTGCCGTAAATCTCGACAGAACCATGCACCTTACGCATTGACATCCTGAACAGTAGAGGAACCGACTTAAAAATTCACTTGTTTCTAATACGAAATAGAGAAGCTTTTGATGGATGCAGTTTGACTTAACTGAACGCAATCATTTGAATAGGTTTTCTGTTTTAATAGAGAACTAAATCAGTCGAGTTTAAGCTTATGAAAGTGTTTAAATGTTTTCCATGAATCCGCTTAAATTGAGTCTCAGATCAGAACGAGACATTGAAAATCATTTTCACGTTCAACAAGAAAGTCTGAACAAACTGCTACGCCGGTTACAATGACGAAACAAAGAGGTCTTAATCTAGTTTGTTTAGCCTCACCAAAAAGTTTTAGAAAAAGGTATTAATACACTATGGAGTCTTCATATGCATTTTGCGGTTTTTAAAAGCCGTCTATTTGTCTCGAACTCAAGTACTACTCACTAAGTATGATGTACTTACGATCTATGACTTAAAAATATCAAAATACGAATGGAGCTAAAAAATAGATGCTAAGTTCTGTGTTTTGAAATTGTCGTTCGAATTTCTACTGATGCTCAAATGTGCCGAACGTCTTATGTCTAAGAACGACAAATAAAATCTGACAAGAAGGCTATATAGGGTGTACGAATATAAATATATGTACTATAGAATCGCGACGAGCTAGCTAAATCTTTGAAATATTGTTATCTTTGTCAACAGCGGGTGGCTCATTATTTCTGTACCACAACACCGCCAAATCTTGGTTGTATAGAGACACAACAACACACTTAACTGTACTAGAGTTTTTTAGGAGATTAACTATGAAGTTCCAGTTATAATTACGGCGTATTATTCTCACTGATTCAGAGTAAACCACACAGGCTTCAATATGTGGGAAAAGGGGTTGGAATAGCACAGATTTGATAATTCAAACGCAATTAAACTATCCTTCAGTTGCTAAAGCGTCCACTTCCTTAAAGTAATATATGTTTCGAGCTGATATCAAAACATTTCATCTTTCGCCTTTTGCTGGAAGGATATAACATATATGGTACTCACTTTTCCCACAAAATATAGCCTTGGTAGTGCATTGAGTTGGTCAGTGAAATGTCTTGTTTGCTCACTTCAGAGTTCAGCCATTATGGTGTAAAAGAGGGTGAAATATCAACGAGTTGATGTTTATTGACTAGTTTTACCTTTGATGGCTGCGTAAATTTTAAAAAGAATAGAGTTTTAAAACTATTAATTGCTTTCCTTTATGTATTGGATAGCACTTTTATTTTCGAATAGGAATACCCAGTAATCATACAAAAATTAAAACAGACACTTTGCATAAAAGCATCTGAACAAACCGAGCCACGACACTGCTTCACATCATTATAACTTAGCCAAAAGAACTCTTTTTCAACATCGTCAATAAATCTATAAAAGAGTTTTCTGAGGCTTACATAAATACAGCATTCACTATTATTCTAGCGTTAGAGACAAAGGATTTTCAGTTCAGTACAATTAACAAAAATGACAACACTGCAAAGTTATGACGAATGAATTCGGACAGACAGTGAACTCCAAACAAAGGGGAAATTAAAAGTGTACGATGTTTAAGAGAATAACAACAAAAAAACCGGCTCTAAAGGTTTCTGCGATAACAGATGTTTTTCCTCAATATCTTGACTACTAAATAAGCATAGGTCCTTATAGTTTGGTATGGATTTTGATGTGACTGTCTTTTTGCGCACGCATTATATGGCCTATACTCGCAAAAGAGACAGAAAAAACCTGCAAGTATTTGATGTTAACGTAAGAAACATCTGGCACACTGTCTGTGAGCTGCAAAAAGATTTGTATTTTTTCCATTAAATAAACCGTTCTTTCTTGTTTGACCTTAAAGCATAAACTCTGCGAACACATGCTCGTTTAACAACATCGCTTGCTGCAAATTTTTGCAGAAACAAAGCATGTCTTTTGTTACAGGGAACCGTGTTTAAACGCGAAATAACATGGGGTAGATTTTCATAAAAAAACGAGCAAAGTTACAACCTTTGGCATTTACTGGTGAAAACTATTATAACATATTGTATATTGTGCCTTGGAAAGAGCATTCTTCATCATCGATGACAAATAAAGTTGTCGTGAAAAAAAAAATTCTTTTTTCCTTCGTCATTTTCTAGTTTAAATAAAACACGACTTATATGGTGTTGGAAAAACAGAATTGTCAACATTTTTTCAACAATGGCTAAAGCGAATAATTTCAAGCATCTTTGTTTTACTGATTTGCTGGCGGAAAGAGAACAAAAACAGCAAAAGAGGCAGCCGTGTTTATGGTAAACTAAATGAAATCCAGTAAGCTGATGCGAATAAAGTTAAAACTTTTACGCTAAAATTTTGAGCGAAGAGATTTTTATTTTGCTCAACCTGCAAAATCGAAAACTCGTGGCTGATCAAACAAAGCAAAGTCATTAGTTAAAATGAAAATCTTCAATCTAACTACAACCTCGAGTTGAAGATATAAGATGCTTTCGTTTGTGTTAGACCAGTTGAAAAGCTGCAAGATCAGAGTATCAAATATCTTTGGCAAAGTTTTTTCTTTTTTTTTCCTGCAATCTTTGATGGATTTCCACAAACACTAAAAGACTCAGAATTTTTTCTGATCACTCAACTTGAGAAGCGCTTTCCTTCAATCACAAAAAGAACAACTGAAAAAGCAAATCGATCAATCTATATTCCCTGTTACCCAAAATGCTGCTGGAAGCATTTTTTTAATTTGGCTCGGTTTTGCTCCATAAGCATACAGCAGTCATGAAAGTTTTTCTATGGAACTTTTTTTCTAAGAAAATTATTAACAAGGAGTTGATAGACGTTCTGCCCCTTGATGATGAAAACCCATTTAGCATGAGAGACTGTACGGGTGCTTTTTAAACGGTGCATGATAGAGGTCGAAACATTTGTCAGCCAAAGTCAATGACTTTTTTCCCATTACTTCATTTTTGAACGGCTACAGTTAAGCTAAAGGTTAGTAAGGAATTCAACTCTCTCGGAGATACACACTAGAAAAAACCCATGAAACCAAAGATATTCAAAAATACTCAACTTTAAAGTTTTACAAGATAACATGTTGAATGTGTAAACAACAGCAACTTGGAGCTTAGGTGAAAATTCTACTTCAAAATATAGTGCAGATTATTTGTTAGAAGTCAAAATCATCATCATCAGAAAAACAGACATTAAGCAAAACATGACAAACTTTTTTTGACCCATGCCTGTCAAAATTAAAAGCAGTGGTACTTAAAGCAGAATTGGAAAATCTCTTTCAGATAATTACAGGGGTCACTCTCATTCCTTACCAAAAATGTAAGCGCTATTCTTATGGATCAGTCTTGCTGGCTGGTAATGTTAAAATCAGACCTCTTGTTTAAGGGTAAGAAAATTTGTAGGCATTTTTTTTTACCTGAGTCGGCTCGAAGTCCAGTGTTTGACGTCAGTGACATTCGTTATGAGACCAAAGTTGGTGGATCGCGCTGCTTAGTACGAGGCTATGGAATTTCAGCACGTGATTTCGCGCGCATTGAAAAGAACGACAAACAATCACGAGAAACAAAAACAACCGCTCAATCCCCAAAACACAACAGCAACCGTGATTGGAATTTTGTTGGTGCTAAACCAAAACAAACATGCTAATGAGTTAGTTCAGCTAAAATGCTTAGTAGTTAAAAAGCAAACGTCAACTTATTCACAGCAACTAGAGACCACAATAGTAAAGATTATAATGGGTTTATTGTAGCACTCAATTCGATTGACGTTCAAATATTTAAAACTGAATGGTTATATAATACTTCAAAAAAAGAAACTTTCAATGGAAGGCAGGTGCAATCAATGAACGGTTTACGTAGCATTACAATAGAATCTAGTAAGAGTAATTGTTTGATCAAAACACAAGCAAAACATGGTGTCTCACTCTTTTGACTCCAACAAACCATTCAATAATAATAACTTTAACATTAATGCGTTGAAAGCAAAATCGATGGGAAAAGGGTTTCAAAAGCCATTTAATACTGTTACGCAGGTGAGAAAAACACATTAGGGAAATTATTTTAGAAAACAGTTACACACTGCCAAACAGTTCTAGCCGTACAACGACTTCCGAACTCAATATTTGAAAACTCCGACTGCATTTTGGAGTACAGAAAGGGGAAGTTCCGGACCTTTGGACGTGTTTAAATAGAAACTTCCTTCAACAGTTTACTAGTAAAAAACAAAAGGAGATTATGGAAGCAAATACTTTTTGTGAAGTAATCTAAACTCTTTCAACGACTAATGCTTTAAATTTTGAAGAAATCTTTTAAGATGAAAACTTGAAAATGAGTTTATCAGATATCCGTCACCACGAGTCGATTTCTCTGTTTGGTTTTATGGATAAGCGACAAAATAGTACATCTACTAATCAAATTGTCTTTGCAGAAACTGAAATTGTAAAGCAAGTTGTTGACTTTTTGCGATTGACGTGGAAGGAAAGCAAAACGGCGAAATTGGATCAACGTTTGAGCACATAAAGAACATCCACTGTATTAAGAAAAACAAATTCCGTATTTGCCGAGGAGAGATAAAAGCACAACAATGTTTCCGAAATGAAATTCCCAATGAAAATTTCATTAGATTCCCTTTAAACAACATACGGTGGTGTTTGCCAGCGGAAACCAACACAAAGCGTTTCGAATTGGTCTTAAAAAGATGCACCGCGGTAAAGTGCTTGGCAAATAAGAGCCGCCTCTTTGTAAAAGCTTTTCGATAGCAAATGCGGAAAGTCGACAAAGAAAGTGCCCAAATGTCTTCAAAACACAAAAGGACCCGACGTTCTAGAAAATTTATTTAAAATGAGGGACTAATTTAACAGGATGCTTGTAAATTGAGGTATTTCTCTCCGAAATCTTGAAGGAACCGCGTTTGTTAAATTCGTTTTCTGCGACCAGCGAGCCCCACGTGTCTTGTACTGCGAGAAAAATCCCAGTGGTGTGTGATAGACGTGTCAGCACTTGAAGATGTAATTCATGAAGCTTAGCTGGTCACACAAAAGGTGGGAATACCTCACCTGTGAACAGGCTACCGAGCCTATTTCTGGTTCCCAAGGAAAAACCCTCTGTGTATGCGATGACCTTTGTTAAAAATCTTTCTGTTTCCAACCTGTACAGGAAACGATTCAATTGGCAGTGACGCACAACTTTCTTTCTTTTATAGTTGTCATTGACTAACTGACTATAAAGAACAGATAATTTGTACGTAATTTTTACTGTTTTTCATCTCTTGTAAATCCCCTTTACTCAATAAACAGCGATTAGTTTTTAAGTGAAAAACAAATTAAGCTTTTTTTTAGTCTTGTGGATTGCTGAAGCAAACCGATGTGTAGATTTAATGCGAAACCCCTGATTTCAGTTTTAGCGGAAGATGTTGACTGCCATATTACTTTTCGAGTCACAGTTCGAACGGCCCCACTTTCGGCTTGCCATCTGTCAAAACGGCGAGTCAAATTAACAGCTGGAAAGCCAAAATAACATCAAAACTTGTGTACAACAAACAGTACTGACTTACGTATTATATTTATTCTTGTCAAATACACAAGCAATCAGTTCTCTTTAGAAGTTGAATTTTGTTAGCTTTGATTTTGTTCGTACACTGCAATTACAATTGCAAAAATCGAGAAGACAATTGTATTTCTCTTTGTAGTCTATTCGTCTACAGAGAAACGGTTTTCATCCATCTTTGTATGCTCGACAAACTTTCAGTTTTAAGTCAGCACTGACCGATTAACGAACTGAGTTGTTCACATTTGCATGCATTTCAAAACACATTCTGAATGTAACAAACATTTTGAAAGTTAAAAATATAACCCATCAATAAATATTAGCATAAACGGCTGCTCAAAACACGAGGTTCTTTGTTGGCGTTGCATTGAAATTTTAACCGCCAACACGAAATATCTTTGCATCGATTTGCCGTTTCATGTTACCGTTTGATTAGACAGCGCACGTGTGTCGCACGAAGTTCACAGACCTAACTCGGCACGAAATCGGGTTAAATTGTACAAAAGGAAATTATGTGTCACGAGGTACACAGACAAGTTGTCCTATTTAACAGCCTTGACAAGTTTCCCTCCCTCTATTCAGCTGGAAATGTGAGTGGAAGTAAAGCTAGACAACTAGTGATTTTCCCAAGTATACAAACGAGGACTCTTTGATATAACTATACGGGCTCAAAGACTCGTCGGTAATTCTCTTTAGTCTAATTCCTTAGTTTATAGATTGTAAACTAAAGTTAAAAACGCATTCAGCACATTATGATACAAAGTTTGAGATACAAAAACAAGGTTATCAGAACATATCTTTGAAAATTAAAATTTCCGTCGGTCATATTTTTACCGCCATTCAGCAAGCTTTTAGAATAAAGACATCATGTTCATAAAATATAAAGTTAAGGGAAATTACCTTTGAAATAGAAACATTGAATACTGCAATAGTTGTTTTCACTCAAAGCAGCTCATTTAATGATTTATACGAGCTTCTGTTGCTTTTACCACTGCTCTCTATCCGTGATCTAGTTTAAATAAAGTGTTATTAAAGCTAAGTAGAAATTACCAAATGCACAAATCTATCGAGTTAGCTCAATACAACACGTTGAGCGCGAAATTAATACTAACATATCAACTAAAGCATTTCGTCCGACTGACAGATTGACGAGTCAACTCAGGAAGTTGTTTTACTCGAAATTTTTGACGAAAAAAGATGTAAAAGTCTCTCTTCAACCTTAACAGCGTCCAACGAACTTTAGTACAAGAACTGACACAAACTGTCTATAATATGCTTCAAAAATTAAGACGCAAAACCGAATTCATGGTTTCGGAAGAAATAGATTTATGTGTAAGTTGACATTATTCTATAATGGACAACGCAGACGAAAGCGAAAATTTGAGGAAGATTGCGTTGTCCTTTAAGAAATTTTCCTGAAACATGATTTGAGTTATGTATCGTTGTTGTTATGGCCTCGCATTTAAAATCTTGAAATGCCTTAATGTTAAATAATTTTATAGGTAAAATAAACATTTAAACTGGGACAGTTGGTAAATACTTTACTTCCGCACCTGCGAAAAGAAATTATCATGCAGACTGCTTTTCTGAGCTGAAGCAAAATTTTAGGATAAATATGACTGATTAACCGTTGTGTAATTACTGATCTTCATTGACCTGTCCTACATGATTTCTTTCTTCTTTGGCGAGTTGCAGTGTGCTAGACGCATTAGAAGGGAAAAAAATATTGCCGGCGCTTGGCGGCAAAGTTTTAAAGAAGTAAAACGATTGATTTATTAGTCTACCATTAAACTTGACAACAATTTCATTTAAACAAAAGAAGTTAAAAGGCTGGGAGGGCAAATTATACCGACGTAATTAAAGTTGTTTGGTCTTATGGGGAAATTCACGTTGTTTGTAGCCCTTTCAAAAAAAAATGGTTTCAAAACTGATGATAGGCTTCAAGAATATGGCAGTGAGTGTTTTTGGATTTCCGCCACAACTAAAGACTTTTTTTTCTTTTAAATATAAAGCCGAAACAACGACTGGGGCGTTTAATTCACATACATAGTACAGAAACAAATCAATGCAAAATGAAAGAAAATGTTCAGTAAGCTAAGCTTGTTTTCCACACAACCCATAATGACAATGCCTCAGTCACTTATTAGACAAAGTCAAAGAAGCATTTTTCGTTTGTGCTTTACTTTCATAATGCAGTAGGTAGAAATCATTTCATAATCTCCTCATTTTAAATTATACCCGCAAAACAAATCAATTCCGGCTAATACAACGAAATCCTAGAAATTCTGAGGTTCGATTTAAATAGTCACTGTATTTATCAACAGCTATGTAGCTTATTAGTGGCTCAAACATATCCTTGCCCTTCAAGTTGTATTTTAGTCCAATCAGTGTAACACCTGTTTGTTAGAAACAGATATCTAGAGAAAACTCTAGATCTGCTTTTGCAAAATTCGAGCCAATCTGACTCGCCCCGCAGCCGCTGCCGACGTGGTTAACTCATAAGGATTTATAGCAAACATGTTACCAATTTTAACAAAATCCTAATTTATTTGTTCTTAACAACTATAAGCTGACTTTCCAAAAAACATTTTTAGAAATTTCAAAAACTCTAATTAGAACTAACTGTAAGTAATTAAAGAGGTGTCGATCGAATGAGATGTACGTACTTTTGATGTTCAAACGCAGTCATGCTTGTATCAAGAAACTTTAACTTTAAGACACTTTCTTCACGCTAAGATTTGGTCAAGGGAGAGCAAAATTCTGTTCAAATTATTTATTCCAATGGGAAGCCAAGGCTGTCCTTAAATTGTCAACCAATAAAACAGCCGCTATGAACACTTCAACACGTTGTAGTTATAGCCCAATGTGTCTACTTTTGATTTTGACGAGATAGATGGTTTAGACGGTTTATTTAAAAAAAAATACATCGTAGCCCGAGGGCTGAATTAAGTAACTTTTACAAAATATAAATTGTCTATAATAATCTATGGTAATTACAATTGTTGATAAATCTATGTTGAATCTTATTAATAGTAAAAAGATTATTTAAAGTTACCTCGCAGACGAGGTCTGAATTAAATAACTTTTACAAAATATAAATTGTCTATATATATAATAATCTATGGTAATTACAATTGTTGATAAATCTGTGTTGAATCATATTAATAGTAAAAAGATTAAAATTCGTATAACTTCTTAATCCTTTTACTGCAAAACGAGAAATAATCTATGACCTATTAGAGGATGCGTTGAATTTGCCGAGACATAGCAAGTATGAACGCATTTTTTGCCCTGTTGGTGTGAAAACGCGGTAAAAAAAGGACGATTGTTTAGAAAGTTGTATCTAGCAGTATTTTTCTGTGGTAATAAACTATATAGCTTAAGGTTTAGATCGGTTAACAACTTACTGCATAGCTGACCACGGTGTTCGGTTATTGGCGTTATTCCTAAAACTTTGTTGTAGCTCGTGTTGGGCAAAATTATTGAAAGTGCCTTTTTCTCGATACGTATGAGCTCATTCTTACTGTGGAAGCGCGTTGTAAAAAGCTGGAACTCCGTAGTCTACTGTAGATCTAACACACGAAAGATAAAAGAGAACTAGGTCTGAAGGGGGTAGTTGAGCCCGTTTCAGCTGTACAAGAAAGTATAATTTTTTGCTAGCTGCTTTTACTACCTAATTTACATGGGCGTTCCAAGATAAATTGTTGCTTGTAGTTATACCTAGTAACTTGGCACAGTTAACCACTTCAATTCATTACCATCGGTGAACACTGTATTGAAGACCACAGGGTTCCGGGAAAACGAGATTCTCAACTCTTTACATTTATCTGGGTTTAGAACTACCCTGTTCTTACGGGACCATTCGATTAATCTGTCGGTTATACCCTGGGTGTTGCTAGCATTTCCCTTTTGAGTTACCTCAGAGGCGGTCGTATCGTCAACAAATATCCATAAAAGTGGTGATTTAATATCTAAATCATTGATCATCAAAACAAATAACAACGGGCCCAGTTTGGTACCCTGTGGTACCCCGGAAGGAACTGGACCCCACCCAGAAAAGCAACCCTCGGCTAACTTAATGCGTTGGAATCTATCGGAAAGGAAATCTATGGTCAAATTTACAATACTGCGGGATATATCTAATTTGCATAGCTTATCAATTAAAATACTGTGGTCAATAAAATCAAATGCCTTTCTATAGTAAAATAACATGGTTCTCACTCTTGCACCATTTCCGTCCGTCCCAAAGGACCACGCATAGAGCATACTTATCAGGGCCATATTGGTAGATGACTTGGGGACCACCCCGTACTGGTCTTACGTCCAGAACAGCTGGTTTAACAACATCCCCCACCACAAATTCCTATGCTACCTTTGAGATACATGGTGTACGTAAGATTGGCCTCAAGTCCTTTTTCAAGTCAAGCACGGGCTTCTTCTTTGGAAGAGGGGAAACATCGGCCATCTTCCAGATGGTGGGAAACCGCTGCTCATTGAAGATTTGCGTGATGGGGGAGGCCAGAATATCCGAGTACTTCTTCAAAAATCAGTTCGGCACGTTGTCTGGCCCGGACGCTTTACTTTGATTGAGATTCGCCAAGACCTTCTGGACACGTTCTTCGCTGATACTTTAAAATTTGGGCGTGTCCTCCAGGGGGATGCGGGCAAGAGGCTCGTGTAACTTATAGACTTCGAGAGGCTCAAGAAATGCCGAGTTGATGGCATTGACTTGGTCTGGTCCAGGGAGACTTGAAAATTGCTCAACGTTAATTTGGTCACCGGTTCTTGACTTGGCGCCACTTAGTCGCTTAACCTCGTCCCACCATTTCTTAGGGTTTTCGCCCTTAAGCTGTTGAACCTTTGATTCGTAATAGCGGGCTCGACACGCTTTCCTCTCCCTGTTAACGAGGTTTCTAAAGAACTTGAATTTAGTAGACTTGGGCCCATGCATAGTAAAGGCCTTTTGTCTCTTCAGGATAAGGGCTTTCACTCTCTGAGTCATCCATGGGGCGTCAGCTGTACCAAAAGATTTTTTTCTCTGGCATTAAATGTCAAGGCCAGTGCGTACTGCCTCGGTTAGGGTATTAATTCCACACTCCTCGCATCCCTCGAGTGGAGCAAACAATATGGACCAATCGATGCGGTTCAAAAATCTCCCCATACATTGATGCTTTAGAGCTGGCCCGTAGGTCTCGCTTTGTTATGGTTTTCTTGGTGTTGTTGATGCGTTTCCCCTGTAGTGGAGTCGCCACTACGACATTATGATCGAACAACCCAAATGATGCGAAAGTTTTGTGGGGGAGAGTAAAGGATGAATTAATTGGAGCTAGTTAACATGCGTGCTGCCTGCAAGGCGCTCACATAACTAATCTATTTTGAAAGCCTGCAATGAGTTGCAATGGACACATATTTTGTGTAACTAAACCCCGGTTTTCAGATTGGTTTTGTATGGAAAGCATGGTTTTTCAACTAAAGCCGTAATTGTCGTATCGCACTGCATAAATGGCTGGAAACCCTTCAACTAGTTGGGTGCGTGAAAAGTCTCCCAAATCTCTCTGCAATGTTTCTTCTTTTAACCAAACTTGGAATGATGTTGTATCTTGAGGTTTCATCGTCATGGCAACAAACTCGGTATCAGGCCCAATTTGTACAAAAACAAATTTTCTGTTATTCCAAGAACTTTCACCGAGGAAATTAAACCAAATCTTTGTATATTTTTTTACATGGAAGAATAGAAATTATGGTGTAAAATGTTGCACAACTTCTGGTTTAACGAAAAAAGTTCATTAATTTTGAATTTCTTATCTGGAGCGTGGAACCTAGTTTGTTGCTATGACAACGAAAATTAATAACTATCCTGAAGAAAACCTCCAGATATAACATCAGTCCAAGTTTGGATAAAATTCACCCAAAGGTTATGGATTTGCAGCAGATTTCAAAAAATTGACAATCTACCTGCCAACAAGTTGACGTCATCAGTTAGAAACATTAAAATACTCATATCTCGAGAACCATAAAAGGTTTTTTCACTTCATAAGCACTTTAAAACTTCTCCTTACATAACACATACAAAATAAGTCATAATTATTTACACAGCGAAAACTGCAATTTTGGCGGTTTATTTGTGTTTTGGCACTAAATATTCGATTATTTGCAAGGCCTGGACATTTTAATAGTTTGTCTCTGCACTTTGTGTACTGTCTAATAATCTCTTCTCTAAAATCCAGTACATTGTATATTAACACCGAATCTTAAATGCCAAATATTTCATACGGCAAATGGCAAACCGCAAACTTCATCTTGCGGCCTGCGGTTTGCGGTATTTTTCAAAATTCTTCAATCTTAACGTCACTAATAGCGGTCAAAATTGGCAGTTTGGTATTTTTAGAGGTTTTCAGGGGTGAAAACGGTTAAACAAGCATATTTTTTTTCTTTTAGGGTCCAAAATTTTCATACTTTTTCATAATTTTCATACTATTTTTAGGGTATTTTTCAAATTTCCTAACGCCAGGGGTTTCAACACTGTTTTATTCTAAGGTGAGCACGTGATTGTGAGTAACGTAGGCTCAATTAACAATCGTCTTGTATTGTTTATTTCTGTTACACGACTACTTGTGCTGTAATGCCAAAAACTCACGCCCATTTTCCGAAATTGGCAAAAAATTTTCGGAATCGAAAATGCTTTCATGTGGGGTAAAAAATCATTGTTTTCATGTGGGGTAAGAGACCAGTGCTTTGTGGGGGGAAAAAAAGCAATGCTCTCATATGGGGTAAGAAAGTGTCATTTTATGATATTTTATTATGATTCCATCACAGCAACAGAATCCTCGGCACGACAAATATTTGATTGGCTTGCGTAAGCAAGACGATTAAAGATGCAGTCGCGGGGATGGAGGATTCGTTAAGTTGCTGCAGCTGGGATTAAGTGGGAAGAGCTCGAAGAGCGATGGACCGCCCGCTCATGCGATGTCCTCATAATACTCTTCACTTAATATGGTATAATATAATGGCAATAGCGAACGTTGTGAGCCATAACGAACAAAATGAGCCACCTATGGTATCCAAAAAATATGTAAACCATAAATTGCAATTGGTTAATTCTTCATAATGTTATCATAATAAAGGATCCTATGAAAGAATAGTAGATAAATCTTCTCCAATCTAAAGGATACCGATATATGATTTTGTTTAATGAAAGAAGTATTGGTTTAAGTAAAGATGATTTTGTTTAATGAAAGAAGTATTGGTTTAAGTAAAGATGGTTTGTGATTTAATGGAAAGAAGTATTGGTTTAAGTAAACATGATCTTACTTAATGAAAGAAGTATTGGTTTAATGAAAGATGTTTACTCGAAGTAAATGGTTAATTTTTTTATTATTTCTTGTTTTTTATAAGTTATTTGTTTTAATGCTTTATCCTTCGGTTTTTTGCCACATCTCGCCTTCGTTTTATGTCTTTCCCCATCAATAACAGCATCGAAGTATAATAATTTGTTTTTAACATCGTCTTTAATTTTTAGTTTGTTCTCAAGTTTGGAAATCCTTTCTTCTAGTTATTTTTTGGTTTCGATATTGACTATGTATTCTATTTTTTTCGTCTTCAATGGTTTGATTTAATATTTAATGTTTAATAACGTTTACCATATTTTTCGGAGTATTCTTCGATGCATCCGTTTTCGACTTTTTCTAAACTTTTTTTGTCATTACTTGGTGCATCAATAATCAGTTCTATCTTTGGGTTCTTGTTTTTGTGTTTGAATACTTGGCTTTTGTTGTTCGATAGATGCCATTTTAAACGTGTTGCTAGTTCTTCACATGTTGACCCTACGTAGACCATTTCGTTGTCGAACGTAACTTTGTAGATCTTTCCCTTCTTGTATAAGCTATTGAACTTGCTGTTGATTAGTTCTAAGGTTGATGGTTTTCGGTTGAAGTATTTGTATTTCAATTCCTTGTTATTCATGTGAATGTACTCAAATTTCGTCGTGCGTGACATTGCGTGTATAGCTGCTTCTTATCAATTCGGTTAACGTCATGTATGTTGTAGGGTTCGTTGATAACAGCCCCTTGGTATTTGTACACCGTAACACAGAAGTTAGGAATGAATGAATCGGAGAACCCCATTTGATCAAACCATTGGTTATAAACCTTAAATCCGTCATTATTCATCTCCTCTATCACGAACTCCATCGTGTTAAATATTTTTTTTTGTCCTTGATGTTTTGAGTAGCTAGTACTGGCATGTTTTGACACACTTTGTAAGTTTCTTTTTTTGTTTTCGTATTTGAAGTCTACTGTTGTATATTTTTTGCCTTTTGTATATTGGTTGCAGCATTCTGTGTTAACCTTTATTCTCGTTGAGTTTAAATAACATATGTTTTTGTAGAGTTTCTTATCGACTGGTTGGAAGTATGCTGATACTTTACCAAGTTTTAAGAATGTTTTTAACAAGTCACATCATGTGTTCGTTTGTCATACCTACAAGATTTTTCGATGTATTGGAGAGTTTCGATCCGTGGACACATTTCGCAAACCGTTAAAAAATTTGACTGTAGGTAATCATAATGTATCTGACTACCTGGTTCGACTGGTTCGCATTGGTTAGGATCGCGGAACATGTAGATTTTGTTATTGAATTTCAAATAGGCTTTGTAGATGATTGTCATCCATTTGTTGGGAGCCATTGAGAATTCTTCGATGAAAATAGTCCTATCCTTGAGATTATCTATATTTCTATTGTTCCATTCGCAAAAGTATGAGTCGAAAGTGTGACATATTTCGTGTTTTTTATCATTTATTTGTTCTAACTTTCTTAATCTACTTTTGAAATTTTCTACGACTTTGTTTGTGAATGCCAAGACGAGAGGTTTTTCTGCTTTCTGTATTATTTTACATAGTTTAGTCGTTTTTCCACTACCTGCTTGACCGTTATAAATACACCCTCTAACGCTTTCCATAGTATAGTCTTCCATATCAATATTTTCCCTATGATTCTTCTCGAAGTATACTAATATACTGTCTGTAATATATGCTTTACCTATTTTCTTGGTACTGAACTCGACGTCTCTTTTGTTCCGAAACGATCTTTTGGGGTTTCTAATATATATCCCATCTGTGTTGTAACCATAAAATACGCTATTATTCTCGCCATGATATGTTTCTATTAGTTGCAAACATTTGAGGATAGCTTCCTAGACTACAAAGCTGTTAATGCTTGTATGGTCTGAGAATATGCGATCGATTTTTTGCTCTCGTATAAAATAAATCTCGTTACAGTGATCGATTGTGATGATTTTACCTTCGGCCATAGCACGAGGCCAACACGCCATTGCTGTTTCGTAGTCTGTGCATGTGAATCCATGATTTGTTTTGTTATATTTTCTACCAAGTTTTCCAATGAAGCTATTCGCTATTTTTTTAGCCTCACATTCTGGAAGGTTATCGAAGATATACTTGATGAATTCGCTAAATGTGTCTGGTTTCTGCGGTCTTTTTGTAACGATCTTATATTTAATTTGGCTTGGAGGCATGTGTAAGGTATCGACGAGATATGATACCATGTTAGATGAATAAAAACCTGCTTCGATTTTAATGGGATTGCTATAATTGTCGAGTATTGTTTTGTCGACGTAAAACTCACCACATAGATTCAGGTCGCTCTTACAATTAAATGGATCTATCGTGTCATGTACTGTGTATACCGGTATTGGTTGTGTATTGTTTAACAAAAAACTTGGAAAGCATTTAGCGATATCGATACTGACGACACCATTATCTGGTACATCATCCATTGTAAACCGTTGGAGAGCTCTCGGATAGAAGTCGTCCAATATTTGCCTTGTGTTGACATTATATGATGATTCGGGTATGTAACCATTTAGTTGCTTGAATAAACATGTAGCGATGCTAGTATATATGATTGATTCGTCCATCTAAAATCGTGAGTCTTGTATGTATTGAAGAGTTTGTCACAAATCGTCTTTCTCGTATCATATTCCTCATTTAAGAGGAATATGTTTTTCCTATGGTCAATGAAACCATCGAGAACACCTTTGTTGTTCCAATGTAGATATTCGACGTAAAAGTTTGCATCCCTGCTATAGACGTCTATGGCTTCTTTCATTTGTACGTTTCAGGGAGTACCACTGTATCTATTTCTTTTCTCAATCTTTTGACGTGGTTCATTTCAAATTCCATTCTCTGGACTTCTTTCACTGTTTCTTCAAATTTCATTTACTCTATATATATACTATAGATATTCTTTAAATCATTATATGTTCTGCGTTTAAATGATCCCAAACGTGAATCATTTTAACTATATAAAAAATTATTTTTATTATATTAAATCATTATTATTGTTATTTATTTATTCTTTATTATTTATCTTCTTTGTGATTTATCGATTATTCTATTCATGATTTTCCTTATATAACTGCCCTTATGTTTCTTCGTCTTCAAATGGCAATGATTACCAGCGAGAGTATAGTTACGACCATTATTACATATATCACAATACCATTCTTTATTAAGTGTGTAATTTGTTTTATTCATAATTCTTTCTTCGTCTGTCAATCGTCTTGGACGACCACGACCTCTCTTAACATTATGATCCATGTATATACTTTATATAAAATATTTTTTTAAAACAACATCACACATCCCTTAAATCCTTAATTGGAATCCAACTGTTAAAGTCATCGCTATATCCTTTCCACTTCACCAAAGCTTGTTTCTTCTTATAATCCCTCCGAATGATTTTATCAATACCGAAAACATCTTGCTTGGCTTTTAATAATTCAGGTTCATAAAAACTCCCTTGTATCTCTTCATCATTGGGGTCTTTTAGCGAGTAAGTGGTTGGATTAGTATTTTGTACCTTATTAACAGTAAACACTTCTTCTGTCCAGTTTGGTGTATAACCTTTATCGAAAGTATTTCTTTTATACTTGCTTATCCGAACACGATCGCCTACTTTGAATTTAGGTTTAGATGATAATGGCTCCATATTACCATACAAATTGAAATACATTGTACCTTCACTCTTCTTTTTACTAGCTTCTACAGGTGTCATCTTTATTGAACTGTGTTTAGTGTTATTATACTGTTTTACCAGTTTGGGTAGCATATCAAGATACATTGTATTACCTTGGACAGTGAGTTGCTTCCATATCTTAGTTTTAATTGTTCTGTTCCATCGTTCACAAACAGACGACTTTTCTTCATTTTCCGTCGAGTACAATGTGATTTTATTCTTATCTAAGAGGTCCTTCACATGTTTGTTATAATAGTCTTTGCCCTTATCAACCCATAAATACTGTGGTTTTCGACCTTCCTTGAATATTGATTTAAACGCCTCAGCAACGGATTCACCTGTTTTATTTTTTAAAGGAACAATCCATCCATATTTACTAAACACATCTAACACCATAAGAAGGTATCGGAGACCTTTATTCTATTTACTGAATTGTTGCATTTCAACAAGGTCAGAACACCAAATCTTATCTATTCCATTTGCTATAACACGCCGCCGAGAAAAATTTCGTTTTATGGGTGTATGTAGTTCATCAGCTAGTTTTTCTTGCCAGTTTTCTTCACTCGACGGTCTTTGATACGTTTTTTGACTTCCTTACTCCCATGCCTAATGTAGCTTTTGCGGCAATTGCACTTCGAGCCAAAGCATGCCACCATTGCCTATCTTTCCATGGTATTGAATCCAATGATTAAACCATCTTTCGATCGGCCTCATTCTTACATTTGACTTGGCTATCCTTTGGTTTATTTGCACAAATACTGTAATCAACATCGTCTCTCATTGATATTGCATCTGTTTTTCCTGATGGTTTTTGATAAATTTCTAATATTTGACCAGTATTCGGATCATATTTTAATTGCTCCTCTAAAGGGTTACCCGGGCCTGTATAATGATGTCCGGGCATCACAAATCCTATTTTGGGGTCTACTTTTAGAATCTGTTTATAAATGTCGATACCCTTACCCATTGTTCCTCTTGTTTGTACGAATTTAGACGTCTTAGCACCACATTCGATGCATTCTCCTACTATTCTCATTTTGTTATTCTTACTTCTCTCCATATGTTCAGTAAACTTCTTCTGACGTAAGCAATATATTTTGGTCATATCCGTATATAATATCATTAGACAATATTACTTGCAAAATCTCGAATGAATACCTCATTACACAACGAGGGTTTTTGATTAAAATAAAGTAATATATCAATTGGTTTTCTACCTTTATATACCGTTCAATGATGTAATAGCAACAATAATATCCACACATTATACTACCCATATTTTGTATCTGTGATGAATTAAATTCAATTGGCTTGTCACTTGTTTTCATATACTTGATACATTCTATAGGCGGTTTTAGTCCAAAAGAATCGAAATTATTATACACAGCTATCCAATGTGTTCCTCCACCCTTAAAATAGTCTTGGAGGTTAATTATAAGTAACTCACTATTGTTAATTTTTTTTGATAACATATCTTTGCTGAAGGTGCCTCTATAGTTTGTTATTTTATGCTTATTCATTATTTTGTCTATATCATTATTACCCAATGGTTTAAAACCATTATTTACCAAGTTCCCACGATTGGAGGAGTCCTTAAGACAGTTCCTGGCAGCACTAACAACTTTTCCTGGCAGCACTAACAACTTCCTTTCAAAGCTCTTTTTTTCTTAATTCCTTTACCACCAACAGATGGTCGTGACCCAGGTAATACAACCCCCTTACCGAAGATACTCCCTAGTAGTTGAGGCAGAACTGAGGCAGCCAATCCACCAAGAAGAGCCCAAAGAAAGCCCCCTTGCTTTGATAATTGTGTTTTGGAAAGCTTTAGATCAGTTCCTGTACCTTTTGATTTAGCTTTTTTTATCTTATTAATCTGCTGTTTAGTCAAACGTATTTTATCATTACCCGTCAAATCATTGACCGAAAGACGAATTGTTACACCTTTCTTTTGTTTCACGGCTGAAGTGATTTTGTGTTTTTGAACTGGTGATAAATTCAACGATGTTTCAATATATTTTGTTGTCATTTCGTATACAATATCATTAGATAATATTATAGACTTTTTCAAACATGGTATACTATACAATTCTTACAAAAGTATGTTTAACAAAGGCTCGTTCTTAAATGGTGAGTTAGCTCCAAGAAGGATACCAGACCCCTTCTTCTTTGCTTTCTTTGGTCTTCTTCTAACTCCTTTTCCTTGTACTTTTTTACTAGCTAAACCAGATACAGCACCTGTTGCTCCAGCTAAGGCTTAACCTGGCAATACTTTCTTCGATAATGTAGGAGCGATAAATTTAACCAGATTTGCTAATCCAGCTAGAAATCCACCTTGTTTTGCTACCTGTGTCCTTGACAGTTTCAGGCTAACTCCAATCCTTTTATTCCTTGCTAGCACAACTTTCTTATACTGGGCTTTAGTTAAACCCAAATAATCGGTTCCACTAAGCTGAGAAGCTGTTAGTTTATCGTGAATAAGGCCTATTGAGGTTCTCATACACAGCATTAAGGTTTAATTTCCAACAAAACATGTAGATTAAAAAAAGAGATTTCTTAAGGAAGTTTTTTGCAAAGCACACTTCTCGCAAATGAAATCGCAAGTTGCCAGGGGTAACATTTTGATTTGTTATCGGCGTTCAATTGTTGTTGCATTTCAAGATTCCAAATTTCTTCGTACCTTTTGCTTTCCTTCGTCAATAACGCACGTTGTTATAGCATGGTTGTTTGACCAACTGGCGACAATATAAGAAACTTAGGTATGTTTCATAAAACTAAATCACTATTCTTTCTTTTTCGTTTAAAAACATTTGTCTTTCTCGCCAAGTAATTCGAACGCGCTCGTGATTGACGAAAGAAAGCAACATGTCCCAAAGAGTTTGGAATCTTGGTCTACAGCAACAATTTAAACGCTGATCATAGCCAATCAAGAACGTTATCTAGGCAATATTCAATTCCTCTATAACTTAATAAGCCATTTATTGGTATCATAGTAGTTGCCTCCATTCTCTTTCGGTTTAATCAAACACAAACCCTCCTCGATTAGCGTTGCTACTTGCGGGTGCTGTCAACGTTATGTGTAAATTAGCAAGAAATAAACCTGAACTTAGTATATATTTTCGAATTGTTCTTATTTCGTTATATTCATTCTATTCATATCTGATGTTTTCCACTTTTAGGGACGGACTAGTATTTTAGTATTTTACCAGATAAATTTTTTAAAGTTTGATGCTGTCTTGAGTGATCGTGGTTAATTGGCGTCCATTTTTGTTTTACAATTGTCTCTCTGTCTCTCTCTCTGTCTCTCTCTCTGTCTCTCTCTCTGTCTCTCTGTCTCTCTGTCTCTCTGTCTCTCTGTCTCTCTGTCTCTCTGCCTCTCTCTCTCTCTGTCTCTCTCTCTGTCTCTCTCTCTCTCTCTCTGTCTCTCTCTCTCTCTCTCTGTCTCTCTCTCTCTCTCTCTCTCTCTCTCTCTCTCTCTCTCTCTCTCTCTCTCTCTCT